>CAKALG010028235.1:0-17548 GCA_916700815.1 Helicolenus hilgendorfi | reverse complement strand
CACCCATTGGTTTGTGAACTACTGTTTTGAAGTCTCTAGTTCTGCATTTCGTCCGTTGCCATCTTGGTTATTTGCAACCAGAAGGGACACGAGAGGGTGGAGCTAAGTACAACGAATGCTGAATAAGACATTTTTAGGCAACAAAAATGTTAAGATTGACATTCATGAACTGAAAACACACTGTGAAGGGGTTAAAGTTCTAAGACGAAAACGCGGACAACACCTAGTGGTAGCAACCTGTCAATCACAAGGTAGCCATGAACTAAAGCATACCCTGCTTTATGGTCTATTTGACTCTAAATTGGACCATAATTTACAAAATGAACATCATGCTGTATTGATGAAGACTTGAAACTTGCGATTGAGACCATAAACTCATGATTGCAATGTTTACTGAGGTAATAAATCAAGTGAGAAGTAGGCTCATTTTCTCATAGACTTCTATACAATCAGACTTTGTTTTTGCAAGCAGAGGAGTCGCCCTCTGCTGGCTGTTAGAAAGAATGCAATTTTAAGGCACTTCCGCATTGGCTTCACTTTTCAGACATGAAAGTTACCGCCTGGTTGTAGCCTGTTTCATCATTCCTCTTCATCCCGTATGGGACATAAGGCTTCAATGAGCTCTCTCCACTGTATTCGGTCCTTGGCAGCATGTTGGGCCTCTCCCCATGACAGGTTCATCTTGTCCAGCTCATGTGTCACAGTTCTGCGCCAGGTGGATTTTGGCCTCCCGGGTTTTCTTTTGCCTCGCGCTGCCAGTAGTGGTAACTTGCAAGACAATTGCCACCTACATGGTAGCAGGAGTTGATTGGGCTTGACGTGCCGGGGCAGCTTGTACACTACCTTAAAACCTGTCTGGTCTCATGTGGTATGAGTCTGTAATCTGATACCTGGAAGACACTAGGCTAAAGGGAGAGGACTAACAAATCAACTCCACCAATAACCCTCAAACTTAAGGGTTGGGCGTGGGGCTAACAACTCTACCCCGTAAAAAACATCTTGTTACAGAAACTAAAATGTAGCCTGTTTACTAGTGTTTATCAGTGACCATTTTCCAAAGCAGATTTCAAGTTTCTGTGAGAGGATTTTCATACACAAACTGACAAAACTGGCTGTATTCAAAGTAGAAAAAAACACATTTATCAATCTAAAAAGAAGTTAGTTACATTAGTTAGTTGCAGTTATATTTGAAAGGTGGTTTGCAGTAACTTTCTGCATACACCATTTAGACAAAATTGACTAAAAAATGCAAAAAACACTGGCCTCCCAGTAATTATAGCACGCCTACACATTTCTCACCATTATTATGATCACTGCTATCATCGTCCTGCAAGCACTGTATTTTAAAAGCTTTTTCCATCATGTTTTCTTCTAAGTAGTATTGCTAAAATTAGATCATTGCTGTCGCTCAGTGACAGAGAACTGTACATGCTTTCAGATCTCCTCATCATCTTCACCCACTCATTAACACTTTTTTTTTTACTTGAGTTAAATGGTGGCATTGTTCCAGGCTGTGTAAAATGCTCCAGCAAGGATTTTTACCATTAATGTTATTATGTTTTGGGTATCCTGAGCCTGGCTGCCTATCAGTTTAGAAATGATTTCTTGATTTTAGATTTTAAGGCTCATCAAGGCCTTCCTCCTTGCTACTCTGTCTAACTCTCCAGACTTTTGGTGACCTGGGTTTTACTACCATCCCCCCTATGAGGAGCCTGCCATGTTAGATCAGCAGACTAGTATTATTCTTTACATTAGTGGTTGCCAAACGTATTGTCTTACAACCCCTAATAATGAAGCAGTGTCTACTATTGACCCCTTATCACAGGTTCCATGTGTCTATGAATTGTGAGCAGTACCCTTATTATTAGATTAGAGATAGGGCTGCACAATGAATCGAATATTAATCGCAATCACGATTTTGGCTTCACACAATTAAATGAACATGATCGACTGCAATATTGACGTTAAAATGCTCCGCTCATAGAAAACTTTGCTGCATAAATCATGCACTTCCTAAACTAACAGCTAGAGATGCTGTATATGTAGTAAATCTTTGCTGGGATAGCAGAGTGAGTGAAATATACATTTCAGTCTTCAGAAATGTCTAATCCTTTAGTAAATGTTGCCTGTATTATCATATTAGATAACACAATGTGGTCTAATATATGATAAATGGGTTCGGTAGATAGACAGAGGAAAAAAGGTCCATGTTGATGAATAGATCCTGTAAATCTGTTTGTTGTCTGTATGTTTTTGCATACATTACAGCTCCATACATACAACATAGTTCAACATTTTATAAAGCTAAAAATGCTGTGTGTACTATATTTAAACTGTATCCCAAAAAAACACATCATTCTGTGACATTTTATGTTTTTGCTCAAATTGATGATGTCACTAATCCTCTAGAGGTCTGACTGGTTGTTTTCCTCCGGTCTGTGAAATCTTGCAGATGCCGTTAGGAGCACCGGAGGACACAGAGGAACATAAGTTTTTTCAGATTACCTGTCTCATGCACTACTGTCAGGATATAGTGATCGTTTTATAAAAATGTATTAATCATATTTGCTCCATTTCTACACACTGCTGCTTTAAGACAAACCAGAACTGTGATTACTTTTATCCATGTTGCACAATGTTTTGGTTGTTTCTATACTTGAGTATTGTATATTGGTATCTGTATATTGTCACTTGTAATGTTTCTGTTTTTGTTACCTATCCAGGCACTACAAATGTAAATCAGCATTCTAGCTAACTCCGGCATGTTTACATCTTGTATTTTATACTGATGTTCATTGACATGCTCTGTCCCTATCAAATAAACAAATAATAATATAGTCAGGCATCTGCCTCTGCTGTGTCAACTGACAGTTAACCAACCACAACCACAGCAATCACATCTCACTGCACTGCTGATCTGGCGGCCTATTTAAAGACCCTCACATTCAGTCTGTATGCTGACGTGTGCTTGCTGCTGTTACTGCTGTGCTCCACACCACCCAGCCTCCACCTGCTTCGGTTCTGCTCTGTTTGTGTGCACCCCGTAGGGCATTTATTTCTAAGTTAATAACCATTGGGGGATTATTTGCAATGGTCTCTGCATGTTATTTATCACTGTGCTGGGTATTTCATTCTGCTACGATGTATTGCCACAGCAGGGAGCCTCACTGAGAGGAGCACCATGTTGCAGACTCCATTTGTTATTTGCTATGTGATGTGATAGTTACTGACAGAATTAAGCTTAAAACATGGAAAATGAATGGTACAACAAATTTCTCCCGCCAAAGCAATAAAAATATCACACATTAGACATCTGTCTTATTTGAAATGCTGTAGAGTCACCTCAAAGGATCGTAACACATATCTTTGATCCAGACTTGTTTTCCAATCACTTCAGTAATTATCATTTCCTTTTATTTTACTTGCACACAGAAAACAGAAACATCTCTGCAATCTGGCCTTATTCTCTCTCTAGTGGCTCCCTGTGAATGCACATAGTATTTATTACTTATTGACCATAGTTAATCACGATTAATCGCAAATTAATATCACATTTTTATCTGTTTAAAATGTACCTTAAAGGGACATTTGTCAAGTATTTAATACTCTTATCAACATGGAAGTGGGCAAATATGCTGCTTTATGCAAACGTATGTATATATTTATTGTTGGAAATCAATTAACAACACAAAACAATGACAAATATTGTTCAGAAACCCTCACAGGTACTGCATTTAGCATAAAAAATATGTTCAAATCATAACATGGCAAACTCAAGCCCAACAGGCAACAACAGCTGTCAGTGTGTCAGTGTGCTGACTTGACTGTCTTGCCCCAAACTGCATGTGATTATCATAAAGTGGACATACCCATAGAACATTCATCCACATATCTTGAGGTCAGAGGTTAAGGGACCCCACTGAAAATGGCCATGACAGTTTTTCCTCGCCAGAATTTTGCCCAAGCTCTCAGTATGAGATGGTTGGTAAACCCACGCTATAAGCCCGCTACAACCTCAAAATCGCAAGTTGCGTGAATGCGTTAAAGAAATTAGCGGCGTTAAAACTAATTTGCGTTAATGCGTTATTATCCAACTTACAATGTATTAACCAGCCTTCATCTGTGATCTGCTTACTGCCATCATATAATCTCCAGTCACTGGGTGTCACTCACATCGTATAAAAGAAAACAGCTGCCAATCTTCTCTCATCCCTCGAGAAGAAGCCTTAAGTCCAGACTCAATGCCCATTTATTTACCACAACGCATATCCAGTTTTTGATCTCATCTTTCAAGCTATTTCTCCTCGCTGTCTACGGTCTACTCCCTGGACAGCGGTGGTGTCCCTCACATCTTCACACACACACACACACACACATACAGACTTGTGTAAGCAAACTCAAGTTCTGGCCCCGTTTCTTGGCATCACTGTTATTGTGTTTGCATGAAATGTGTTAGTTTCTATTTTTAGCCCTCATTATCTCTTTCTTTTATACTATAGCCTATTTTTCCATGTAATTGTGTTCTTTGCTTTTCTGTATTCACTTTGTGAACAATATGCTTGTTCAAAGTGTTTTATAAATATAATTAAACATGACAAGTGATTGTCTTGGATTCTATTTCTGTACAGGCCTCTGACAGAGCCTCAAGACAACACGCTCGTGGATTTGGTTACTGCTACTGCTTACTGTTACTGCTTTTCTCCGTGTGTTTAAAACTAGCCGAGACATCTCTTTTTACGTAATTTCTAAGAATTACTGTGACAAATACACTTGAAAGACGAAGAGTTGACTGTTTAACAAAGCCCTTCCCCTTAGTCACTGTCGCTATGCACATACAGTATGCAGTTTACAATAATAACTGGTAAATTAGCTGGTTGGCTAATTAAACTAACGTTAGCTCCGTGAATTGGTTGCTGACTTTTTAACGTCTCCAGCTGACTCGTTTTAAAACTAGAACTTTGTCAAAAGGTCTTAAATATGCTCTTGTTGGCTACATACAGGACATGATTGTCGGTAAAAGTCGGTATCCTCACCAGTTGATGATCCATATAGAAAACATCGAAATAAAGAAAGTATATTATTCTTCTATTGCAGTGTAGAGCCAATTAGTTGTACTATTATAATTATAAGGAAAATTATAAGATCAGACTATTTTTTTTTCTAACGTAACCCCGTTTAGCTGCTTATCTTACATAGGCCCTACTTGCGAAACAGAGGCTAGATTTATGCGCTACTGTTCATATTTTGCATGTTTACTTTAAATGTAACAAGAGAAAAGTTTCTTAGCAATTTGCTCTGCGAACGTAACCCTTTCTCAGATAACAAGTTTGGCTGGGATGGCTGGAGTCAGTGGAGGCTGGTCCATACAGGCAGAGGAGGTTGCTCCTCCTCAATTTATTGAGAGGCAAGAGGGAGATCAAAACATATTAAAAAAAAGAGTAATTAGCTGAAATAAGTCATTACCAAATCTCAGTAGCATTTATACAATATTTTTCTCTCTTCTTTGGAAAAATTACATTATTTAACAAATTAAAATTAAAATGCCT
Organism: Helicolenus hilgendorfi; assembly: GCA_916700815.1. Taxonomy (NCBI): domain Eukaryota; kingdom Metazoa; phylum Chordata; class Actinopteri; order Perciformes; family Sebastidae; genus Helicolenus; species Helicolenus hilgendorfi. The sequence goes on along the minus strand of CAKALG010028235.1, from coordinate 12,002 downwards.
CAACAGCGACACCTGCAGGTCAGAGGGGAAAGGGCAGCCTGTGTGTGTGAAGCGGTTATGGGCATCGTGGAGGGGTAGAGGAGAACGAGCACCCTCTGTCCTCCCTCTCATTTTTACAGGCGTTAAAACTTTGTATCCCCTGCATTTTTCTTAAAGTCCGTGTTTTAAAACTCTAGACTTCAACAGAGTTAATTATCCTGTCCACTAATGAGCTTGTCACTGTTGGATTCACTTGCTAATGTCTCCTGCAGGTCCATTTGAGTGAAATGCCACATTTTCAATGTACATCGAGTTATTCACTTTCTGGGCCCAGAACATAGATTTTCTTTGTCATTTCACGCATCGCTGCACTTTTGTGAGACATTCCTGTGTCTTTGGGCGCCAACGTAAGACACTTAAATCACTGAGGAACACAGCAGCTTTCCTTTTCTCCAGGAGCTCCTCTGTTAGTGCCTCTGACAGCTACAACAGACAGATGCGCTCCCTTATGTCTAATTCTGCATCAGCATCTGCCATCTATTTTTTTTTTTTTATTATCCATTTCAAATCCATCCAAAGAAACTGCACTGTATTTGAATGCCTGCCCATCTTTGCTCTCCATAGATAGGGGGTTTATAAAGTGGAAAGGCTTGTCGCAGCAGCAGTTCACCTGTCGTGCTGCTTTTTTGGGTCTCCGGGCCATGCTAAATGCAGATTAACGAAATACACAACAAAGTAGGGAATTCAAGATGCACGACTGCCAAATCCCTGTTTTGTCGAATCTTTGTCAAGCCAGAACAAATGTTACTCTGCATTTCAAGCCAAATAAAGTGAGTAACAAAAAGACAAAACTTAGCAAGCGTTTCACAGCAAGCTACGGCCGCCTCCTACAACATGTAGGAGGTGGACGAGTTCAACATCCACCCAAACGAGCACAAAATCCTCACAGTTTGATTTTCACACTCATACAGTTTGGACCTGAGATAATAAAGATGTTTAGGTTCCTGATTCCACAAAATTAAATGGAACTACAGATGTCTTCACAGTTTTCAGGCTGGTGTTTTGTTTGCACAGGTTTTTATTGCTAAAGGGTATTAAATAACCACATTTTGGTGGTTCTTCTTACTGTAATTGGTAGAGGCCAACCCTGGAGCCGATCCCAGCTGACATTGGGCGAAGGCGGGGTACACCCTGGACAGGTCGCCAGTCCATCGCAGTTATTATTATTTTATTTCTTGTATTATATCGAGGGCTGTCAATCGATTACAATATTTAACCGCGATTAATCGCATGATTGTCCATAGTTAATCACGATTATTCACAAATTAATCGCACATTTTTATCTGTTCAAAATGTTCCTTAAAAGGGAGATTTATCAGTTATATAATACTCTTATCAACATGGGAGTGAGCAAATACGCTTGCTTTATGCAAATGTATGTATGTATTTATCATTGGAAATCAATAAACAATGCAAAACAATGACAAATATTGTCCAGAAACCCTCACAGGTACTGCATTTAGCATAACAAATATGCTCAAATCATAACATGGTAAACTCAAACCCAACAGGCAACAACAGCTGTCAGTGTGTCAGTGTGCTGACTTGACTATGACTTGCCCCAAACTGCATGTGATTATCATAAAGTGGGCATGTCTGTAAAGGGGAGACTCGTGGCTACCCATAGATTCCATTTACATTCACTGATCTGGAGGTCAGAGGTCAAGGGACCTCTTTGAAAATGGCCATGCCAGTTTTTCCTCACCAAAATTTTGTGTAACTTTGTAGCGTTATTTAAACTCCTTCATGACAAGCTAGTATGACATGGTTGGTACCAATGGATTCTTTAGGTTTTCTAGTTTCATATGATGCCAGACAGTTGCGTTAATGCGTTAAAAACATAAGGGGCGTTAAATCGAATTTGTGTTATTGCATTATAATCGTGTTAACTTTGACAGCCTTAATTATATAGTTCCAATGGTTTGGGGTTTATTTTAAATGTTGCAAGCTTAACTGACATATGTGATATAATCAGTTTGTAAAATCCCAATAAACAGATTTGGAGAAAGAAAAATCCACATTTTGCTTCATACCAGCTGGCAACTATCTAGCAAAACCTGGACTAGTACTAACTTCTTAAGTACTTGAAAATACCAAATCCAGGGTTTCTTTGCCATTTTCTGAGACACTTTCTAAGCTGAACGAACATTTACTGCAGAGGACGGAGGTCAGTGGGAGGTGGATTAATTCTCTCTAGACATCTACTAACTAACTAGATCTCCACAAAAGCTTACCTGTACTCGACTTGATGGTTTCTTGTCCGACCGTTTGTCCGAGCAGGTCATACTGGTTCAAGCGAGAGCTCTCTCCTTCCACCACCACAGAGTCGGAGGCATTCCGAGTCCAAGCATAAGTCACTTCTGAGATTGTGTAGGCATCTAAAAAAAAAGAGAGAGAAGAGGATAAACCCATAGGGCATAAATCTGGGGCAGCCGCAGCTATTGATGATTTTTCGAGAAATTATTTCAGTGACCCAAATGAAAAGCCCCCACTACATTGTGTTTGAAGCTGGGTTTCTTAGAGAAAAAAAAGAGAGAATACTGTAGAGAGAGAAAAAATCTCTCAGTGGCTGAAGATGGAATTCATAAAACGCCAGCAAGCAATTGATGCACAGTGACATTTGCCCTTTTCAATCAGTCACAGCATACACTGAATATGAAATTTGAAAGCTTGTCTGCTAGCCTATGAATGTCTGATGAAACAGAAAAACTGATTTATTTCCCACAATACACCATTATTAAAATATTCTGCCAATCATGTCATGCTACAGATTTTTTTGTTTTGTTACAACAAATGAGCTTCATGTGAAATACTGTAGGTCAACACATAAATGCATTGAAACTAAATGGGATATTGAATTAATGTGAGAAGTCAAGGCAATTCAGACATGACCAACCATGTACTGATGCTCTGATACTAAAAAATCCCTTATTTTTAAATAAATATCTTAAAAGCAGCTTAAAGCAAAAATCTTCATCCAAATGTAAAGAAGCCATGGCAATAAAATAGTGATTAAAACCAATTTAAATTCACAAAATAAAATATCTGGATGAGTCCTTTTCCCCATATTTCCCGGTAACACTTCCACTCAGTCATTTCTCTGTCAGTTATTCTATAGAAATCTGTTTAATTGCTGTATATTTTGTTGAAATTTGAAAGGCTACTGCCAGAAAAGTGAGCCATGCATTCCAGCTTCACTCTGTCCTTAGGCTGCTCTCTTGCCCAAGAACCAGTGAGGAGAAGAACAAGAAACAAAAAAAGAAAATAGCATTTACTTAAAGGTCCCTCAGGCACTATCATCATCAGAGTTACTCACAGCTGCCAAATTTTAGTGGACAGGAATGAAAGTCCATGGGGAAATCCTCCAGATGCATTGGGCACTCTGCATGCACAGTTAACCTGCATCCAATTCACAGAAAATTAAGGAGACTTTGCAAATGCATGAAAAGTAAACAGCACAGATTAGGCACGGTCTGAAAAAAAATTGAAAAAGAAAGAAAAAAAACCCTCACAAGCCTCATGCACTATTCAAGACACTTCCCATCTGTAAGGCCTTAAAACAAAAATAATTCATCTGAACTGTGATCAGCAGAGCAAAGTAAACAAGGTGCTGCAGAGACCAGCAGAAATCAAATGTGTGTCTAGGTGAGACTGTAGGTTAGCTCTTTGATAAGAAACTGCATTGTATGTACTATTATACAACAGTATTCAACCACTGTGAAAACAACTTGGCAAATGTTTATCATTCAAATTGATTTTCTTGAAAGGCACGTTGACAAAAAAAATGCTACGTTGCATAAAATAGGATGCATGAAGAATATATTCGAACATTGATTCTGTGTCGCTTTTGGACGTACTGCTGTAAAGCTATCACATGCTTTAGCAAGGTAGGCAGGTCAGTCCAAGTTAGAAAGAGTTAGCTGAGACGATCGATACCACTTTCATGTCTGTACCATATAGACTGTAAAGATGGACGACATGACAGCTCCCCAAAAGTGAAGCCAAAACAGCTTGATCGCCCCCTGCTGGCTGGCTGCAGTAAAGCTCATAAATCCATGTTAGTGGATGGTTTCTGTCATTTTAGGTAGTTCTTATCACGACGATGTATGTTCAAGTGTTAACTTGGTTTTAATGAGTTATTTAATGCTAAAAAAAGGGGCTGGGGCGTCATGATTAACAGCTGGATTGACAGCTGCTCTGAGTGAAGTAGTCACAGCCGAAGGTTCGGGAATTGTACGAGAGAGGAGATGTAACTTTAACTTTCCACAACCGTCACCAGTCTGTGTAATACAACGCGTGTCAATATGATCATAAATGTATTTATAGAGATATTATGGTTAGTTGTTGTGTCTATTAAGCTGATGGGCTGCTAGCAGCTTCATATTTAGCATACAGACATGAGGATGGTGTCAATCGTCTTTGTCTAACTCTCAGTAAGAAAGCAAATAATTATTTTACTAACGATTTCAAACTATACTTTTAAATCCACGTCATCACATCATACACAAACACAAGTTTGTGACTGTCTTCAGACATGCTCCTGGGACTTGAATTACCTCATGGTGTACAGCAGCGTGCCATCATCTTTGATCCTCAACAGCTTATTAGGCATGGTCATGTTATGAGCCACAGACTTTTTCCCATTATGGAAGAAGGTGTCCGGAGTCCAGATTTTACTCGCCATCAGGTTGTTGAGGGGCAGAATATTCATTGGTCCATGAAATTTCAACCTCTCGTCCTTCCAGCTTTGCCGGAAGAAAACGTCTATAGTGTACTCCTGCGGGGCAGAGGGGGTTAAATGAATAAATAATCAAACTGTACTATTACTCTATTTTTATGCTTCAACTTTTCCACTTTATGAAAATGAGTCCAATTTCTGCAGAAAAACACTTTCTGCTGCCGTGTTCCATCGGAGCCTCCGAGCAGCAGCTCTTCACGACTGACTTCCTCTGCCACTTTAAAACCTGTGCACTGAATGGCTTTCTCTATTTGTCAAAGCTCCATCAAGGTGAGGCCCGCGCTCTGCGTGTTCCTCTCAGCTCTCTGAGTCGGTGCTTTCCTAAGCCGGCTCTGAGGCCAAGACAGCCCCTTGACCTACAATCCTCTGTTGTCAAAAGAAACCACGCACGAGAAAGGATTTAGGGCAGAAAGCGCTGCACTGTGAAATGTGTGTACGTGTGAGAGCAAGTGTGTGTGTTTGTGTGATTCACACACAGTGAGAGTGAGAGGGAGATAAATTCCTCCAGAGTGTTTTTTTTCCCGTCACAGTTGAAAGGCCTCTGACATTTAGATCGTGGGACACTGAAACCAAAACTCAAGACTGTCTTTTAGGGCAGTGGTTCCCATCCTATTTTCCTTCAAGCCCCTCCTGCTTATAAGGAAAGCTGAGCCCCCCAACGTGATTCTAACCCCCCAATATTCTGACATCACCACCCAAAATGTACAATTTGAATAAGTTGTTTTAGTGTATAAAATTAATCTTTTTTTTATTAAATTAACTTTCTTTAATGAATATAACGCCAATAAATATGGATTGAAACTGAATATTTTGTGAGATAAAAACATGTATTAAGATGGAAATGATTACGTCCATCTTTTTCAAATAAATTTGGACTTTTGGGACTTCATTACGCTCTGGAGTTATTGGAAATGTTTGGATCACGCAAGTCGGAAACAATCCTACACAGCCACCACTGGAATCTAATTCTACATAAAGTATAATACTAATAATATTATTGTAGCCTGATTTCTATCTGTAACTGTGCAGAAATACCGTGTTTAAACGGAATGTGGCCTACAAAGTAGTAAAAAAGAAACAAACTTTTAAAATCATATTTTTATACAGTTTTGTATAAATTACCCAGTAAACGTGTTATTATGATTTTAGTTATACATGTGCAAAACTATCAATTTTGACAACATCAGAGCAGACAAGTCCTGGCGCGCCCCCTGTGCCCAATGTGTTTGTACTCCGAATCATACAATTTATGGTCACAATTCATCTCATAGCTGGTTGGCTTGGTTCCATGATTAAGACGCGTTATTTAAGGATTTTCTGAAACGTCAATGGAGTGAATGAACGGGAAACCGGAGCCGTTGAGCTCACTGTTGAGCACTATAGACCTCTAATCAAGGACATATGATTTAACCACACTATTGCACTATTGCACTATTGCATTCTTTCATTATGATGAACATGGGCACTGTTGTTTAGTTTGAGTCAATCTCACATACAACATCGTCCTGCCATAAATACTCACTGGCTAAAAGTGTTTTACTCCGTCACTGAAAATAGTCCCTCAGCAAATGCACTACTACACTACCTCCTGTTTCCTCCTTGTTTAAAGATTCATGTCTTCAGTATTAACAAATGGGCTTTTAGGACTGAGTGCCACAGGCAGGGTGGGGAGGTTGCAAAGTATTGAGAGACACATAAAACACAGAGCATCTCCAGACTTACTGTAGCCTATAAAACATGTCTGATCGCCAAAGTTGTAGTAAATGGAATTATCCTTTAAGGCATGGTGTAACTACACAGACCCCAGCTAGTATGTTCCACCATATAACACTGCAGCCAAAGACAATAAAGTGTTTTTGCCACTAATTTTAAAGAGACCTCTTTGTTTGGCCAATGCTCTTTTGAAGCTATATGCAGTATGTTTCATTCTGTTTCTTCTTCTACTAATTATATTTCTTTCATTTTCCAGCTTTGGTTGTCAGTAGACATCCTATAAATCCTATAAATCCTATAAAGCAGGCCACCTCAGCAATCAGCTGAATGGCTCTACAGCATCTGAATAAATCAATCAGGTCAGAGGAGAATATATTTCAGGCGTTGCAACACTAGAACCTGCAATAAATCCCTATTTTTGTGTTATTTTACTTCTGAATTAATAATAATGTACTTTTTCAAACCTGAATATACATTGAAATGATTATACCGCATGGACTTCTTAAATTCTGATATATTAGTGGCTTACTTCTCGGCTTGATGACCTTTGCTAGTGAAATTGAGGGAGATGATGTGTTCAGCCCTGTCATCTGTCCATCTGTTTGTTTGCAAGGTTTTTTAAAAAAGAGACATCAGGAATGATTTGCTAAAATTTAGTGGAGGGATCACCCTCGGGTGAATTAGTCGATCAGATGTGGGTGGTGAACTGGATCTGGGGTTTCCTCCATGTGATAATTTCTATCTTTTAGTCTTATTATTCTGTGTCCGAGACCTGCTCCGCATAAGTGGTGTTTTTATGTTTAACTGAGTGCCTTCTAGTTTACATATCGTTCAGAGGCCATTGCATTGAACTCCGACATCATAACTGCTAAATCAATAGATCAATCACTTGGAAAATGGGCCTTCAACAATAGAAGGGACGCTGATGATATGATGTGAGGGTGGGCGCATGTTTCAGAATGATAAACAGGAAAGCCCAGGATAAACAAAGGAGTGGCTTGAATAACAAGAGGACTTTCAATAATTTATAAGATGAAAATTGTCAGATGAATAGACATCGTGCTGTAGTGTCGTCCCACTTCAGTATTGTGGTGAGTGTGGGGAGAGGGAGATGACGTAATGAAAGGAGGGAAAGCCGTAATGATGCTAAAAATAAAGCATCTTTTCTTCCTTAAAATGTGAACAGGGAGTTCAAGGCCGTCTTCTGGATTGAGTGTTTATACAGCAGCAATAATTAAACACAATAATTAAAAAAAACTCCAATATCTTCACTTACCATGTCTGTGTCTGAAACTGGTCCAAAGCTGGTGACGTAGATGTTTGTCTTCACCTCAGTTATCCTGTCTGGATAAGAGACAACAATAATCAGAGACATCAAAAACAAAAAAGGTAAAAAAAAATATGTTAAAATACTGCAACAAAAAAGTAAGTTAAAATGCATTGAAGTGGAGAATATATATATATTTTGACATTGACTTTCATAAAATAAAACCCAATTTTTTTATACGATATACTGTCATAATTTTTTTCTACAACATCGATTTAATGTGTTGTAATGTGAAGTAAATAGTAATTTTCATTTTTAGTGGCAGTCAACCATTCACATCACCTACCTATGCACAACTGACTTTACTGTCCTTCAACCTTATTAGAGCTGTAATAAGTTACTATTAATGAACACCCAACATTTCCTATTGCTACTGCTTCACATTAAAAGCATTAAACTGGCAAAACAGAGGGAGGCTTTTATTGTGAAGCAGTAACAAGAAAGACAATGTATGTATTTGTATTTGCCAAGACTAGCGCTGACACCAATCGCTCGTCAAAAAATGGAGCCAACAAAAGAAGATATGGTCATTTCAGATCAGTTAAATATTGCAGCGAGTAATGGAGCTGGTGACACGCTGCACAACTCCTCAGCCAGGAAACAAATGTTACTGTGCCCTGCTGTTGTGTGGAAAACTGTTCGCTGCGCAGATCGGGGCACGATGTAAAATGGGCAATTATTGACATCTTTATCAAAACAACAGACGTTAGTTTGGCTGAACAGAAACACTAGTTGATCTTCTGTTGTATTTCTGTCAAAGTAGCTGCTCAATGAGTGTTTGCTGTAGTATTAAGCCGCATTTGATGTTACCACTGATGAATCAACTCGGACTGATCTTAAGGAGCATGGCTTAAAGCTGGAGTCAGCAGGTTGGAGCAAATATGATTAAAAAAAAGTTATTTTTATAAAATGGTCACTATATCCTGATAGTAATGCATGAGACAGGTAATCTGAAAAAAGTCATGTGCCCCTGTGTCTTCCGGTGCTCCTAATGGCATCTGCAAGATTTCACAGACCGGAGGAAAACAACCAATCAGAGCCGAGCTGGAGCCTTGCCGTCTCTGAGCAGCTGTCAATCACTCGCAAACTCTGATCAAACGGTCAAACTAGTCAGCGCTGATCAAATATGAATCGATATTCTGTTGCTGTAATGCCTAATTCTCACCTGAAACGTTCTCAGAAACATCTTGTAGTGTACTGTTTAGCTGTAAAATGAGAAAGTTTGTGACATGTTGAGATCAGTTGAGGAAATACCAAGCACCGCCCACCAGCCGGAGCAAACGTTCTCATTTTACAGCTAAACGGTACAAGAGGTTTCTGAAAAAGTTTTCTGCGAGAAATAGGCATAACAGTAACAGAATATTGATTCATATTTGATCAGCGCTGCCTAGTTTGACCGTTTGATCAGAGTTCGTGAGTGATTGACAGCTGCCTCCGTTGAATGAACAGCCAATAGGAACGCTCTCTCTCTGAAATGGCCTGTGATTGGCCAAAGTCTCCCGTCTCTGGCTCCTCCATGAGGAGGTGCAGAAGTCTAGTTATCTCTCTGAACACTTGAATTACAATATGCTGAAAGATTATTATGGAGTTTTTGCCCAATGATGCCAAAAACATTCTGCCTACTGAAGCTTTAAATAACAGACAGGAAGGAATGTCAACAGAATTTAGTGAGTAAACACATTATGTTCTGAATAGCTGTTTTTTTTTCTTAAGGTTATACACCATCCAACGATACATGAAGAATGACTAATAATTTGTTGCTGATAAATCCATCGTATTTCTTTCAGTCAGTCAGATGAGTTGTGTACAGACTCTGTTCACCTATACGTGACCTGTGTGAGCCAATTCACAGGCAACTCCAGTAAGATTAGATTTAGTGAGCCACAGCGTGATTTTAAGCGTATAAAATTTGTCCTAAATGTTCACACTGATGTGACAGATAGGAAGAGCAAAGCTCTCATATGCTTCCTATTCAAGTGATATTGTGCTGCGTGCATCAGCGCTGTTGCATCAGGTCCATTTGCTTTCTCTACACTCTGTCTCTTTCAATAATTACTGAAGCTCCATCTCTCATGCTCGGTCAATTCAAAAAGGCTTTCACGTTTTACTCTACACTGTGTACTACACAGCAAACGGCATCTCACATGCAATCTAAAGAGATCATTACTCCTCCTAAGTAAAGTGCTCTCGTGCATGGCGAGGCGAGCCGCCATTCATGTCCCTCTAACAGGACGTATTATGAAAATGCTTTCTTATTCATAAGGTAATGTAAATCCAGACGAAGTAGCGGGTTGCCAGGTAATAGGTGCAATCCATTTAGCAGGGCATACGGTGGGGTGCATTTATTTATGTAAACCAGGCCTTTGTATGTGAATCAGGCTGATTTAAAATGATTAGGTTTTTACTGTGGCTCACTGAGGCCTCCATTACTTTGATTTATTTAAAGAGAAATGCTCTTTGTGGAGCCACACATGAAACACCATCTCAGTGAAAACCATGTTTGACACTAAAGGCAGTCATACTGCACCGCTTCTTCTTGTAAAAAGATACACTATGGTGCATTCTATCGTTGGGGTGTACCTTAATACAGTAAGCTTCTCAATGGCTGTGTCTGAGATCATTCTCTGTTACAGTCCTTTATATCATGTGTTAGCTATTTTGTCGCGTTGTCTAAAGAGAACAAAACAGATAGATCCGCACTCCAAGTAGCTCCTGTTAGAAGGATTTCTAATGGGAGCTACTAGGTGTGCAATCTATCTGTTTTATTTTGCTATTTAATTCTTTGATCCACCATCCATCCTATTGGACACTGGATGTGCGTGTCTATCTTACCATTTCTTATTGTCTGAATATCATACCTTAAATATTGGACTCAAATTACATCCCACAGTACAATGTAAAAAGTAGTATTAAACCTATAGTCACTAAAAGCTCACTAAATCATGCATTATGAAGATAAAAAGGTACATTTAGACCACTACCAGATGAGAATAATGATATGAGTGCCATTTGACACACTCTCTGGTCCTCTATATAGAGTTCTGTGTACAGTATAGTGAGTAGTGACAGGCACAGCCAATGCTTAATGACATGAAATGTGAATGAAAAGATTTTTTTTAAATATCTCTCTTGATCACAGAAACATACTTTTATGAATAAAATGTTTTTTTGCATGAGCATATTCAGACAATTGTATTGGCGAATAGGTAGTCTGTCTCTCTATTTATCCTGTGTTAGTATATTCAAAAGCAGTCTGGTTATCATGCTTTTTTATAAAGAATATTAATTGTTTTCTCTTGTCTAGGTCTTGTGGTTTGCTTTTGCACTTTCTATTACCTTTCTTTTTTCTTATGGTATTGTGCATTTTCACAAAATTATGACCTATGTCATTATGAGAAGTTACATTTTCTTTAGATATTTTGTGAGTTCCAGAGCATTGCGTCACTGTTTTGTATTGTTGATGTAAATCTTCTATATTTGTTCTGTTTTCTATATTTTCTGCAAATTTGTGCGTTAATGCGTTAAAGAAATTAGTGGAAATTAGGTTTTAGCAGGCTCAGTTTTAAAGCTAGAGTAAAACTACTGGTATCATATGAAATATATGCTAAATGCAGCACCTGTGAGGGTTTCTGGACAATATTTGTCATTGTTTTGTGCTGTTAATTGATTTCCAATAATAAATACAGTATATACATACATCTGCATAAAGCAAGCATATTTACCCACTCCCATGTTGATAAAAGTATTAAATACTTGACAAATCTCCCTTTAAGGTACATTTTGAACAGATAAAAAATGTGTGATTAATTTGCAATTAATCACGATTAACCATAGTCAGTCATGCAATTATTCACGATTGAATATTTCAACTGATTGACAGCCGTAATTTATATTCATTTGCAGTGGGTGTGTTATATGGATTTCACCTGAATAGCCCTTGCTTGGTCTCATGGATTGGTTGTTGTTCTTTGTAAGTGTGTATACTGTATATACAGTATATGTAGGCCTATATGCAGGCCTGTTGTCATTTCTTATATTGACAATAATTCATTTACCAGTGTTGACAGTGTGCAGGTAATTATTTTTGTTATATCACAGTAGGCATAAAACTAGAATTAGATCCTCACAATTGTATGCCTCCTGCTAACCAGTCAAGTTGCAGTTTACATCCTTGTCTGTACAAAA
>CAKALG010028232.1:0-13571 GCA_916700815.1 Helicolenus hilgendorfi | reverse complement strand
GAGATCAGACTGTTAATGTCGTTGGCGTAATGACTTCAGGCCCGCAACGGCCACACGCGAGGCCCCATTTCCAGGATGTTTGGTCATTCTTTACAGAGCCAAGCTCTCCTCTAATGGGCTTAAACTCAAATACTGCAGGCTTTTACACAGTGAAGTAACAGAACACGCTCTCAAAACATGCAGAAACACATTTCCGAGCAGAAACAATATTCATCAGCTGTGCCTTCACGAGTTCCCGCGCATCTATTTTTGCAGTCTCATACAGCACTGTGTATACCGTATACAGCCAACTTTAAAGGAACAGTGTGTAGGATTTAGCGACATCTAGCGATGAGGTTGCAGATTACAACTTCTCCCCAGCGAGTAGAAGAACTACGATGGCCGACGCAAAAATTAGAATGGCCCTATCCAGAGCTGTTGTTGTAAGAGTAGCGTAGGTCATTTGGAGAATAGCAGAGCCAGCGCGTGTGTGTGGGCAAGTGAGTGGTGAAGCAAGAGAGAGAGAATGGCGTTGAATGTGTGTGAGTGAACTATCACGTGAATGTACAGTGGAAGTTGCAGTTTGTGCAGAAATAAATGCTGCAGCTCCTCAAGACCAACAGAGGTTTCCCGTGTCTTGTTTCTCGACGGCTGAGTGGAATGACAGGGTTAACTCCGAAGCGAGTAACGTTATCAACTCCGGCCCAAGCAGGAAAAGTTAACACAATGGTTTGTCCATTCTGGGCTACTGTAGAAACATGGCGGCCGGCTCCATGAGGTCTCGCTCAATATGTAAATATACAGGATAATGAAAACACAATAATTCTTATTTCAGGTGATTGTACACTAAAGAAAAAATATTTACTAATAATTAATATTACATTCAATTTCTGCCAATAGATCCCCCTTAATGTTACACACTGGTCCTTTAAGACTAACTTATGGAAGGCAAGGAATGAGCTCAACATTGGAAATCGCCTCATCATGTTACTTAATAGTTTATACTCACATATTGACACCCAACCCCCATCCCAAAAACACACACACCCCTCCTGCTTATTTACTCAACTGATTACGTCGTGGCCCTTGCCTTTTCAAAAATGCCATAAATTTGCATAGTGGTATTAATCTAATTAGAAATCCCACTGTTTCAGTTTAAGGGTTGCCGAGATTGAAATAGAAAATCACCCACGGCCATGATTGCTCCTTAATTAAATATTTCCATACGCTTTTTCTCATTCCACAGCCCCCCATTTATTAAAGATAGGGAAGATAGTCTGGCAGTGAATTGGGGTTTAAATGTCTGCATAAAGCCGTAAGAAGCACCTTTTCTCGCTATGGTTAATGTGGCTCGGGCACTGACTGGGTCATTTGGTGTCTGATTGAGGGTGCTCTTGATGTAATTGGGAGAAAAAGTGCACAGAAAGAGAGAGTACAGTTTTCTTTGATAGAGAAGAATGTGAAAAGCTTTGGAATCAAGGTAAAAACGTTAGTTAGTTAAAAATCATTTTGTTTTCCAAATGTTGCCGTAGTTTCTTGCCCTGTGATGAACACATTCAGATTGTGTTGTCTTTCTGTAAACTAAACACTCGTCAGTTACTAGTCCCTCTGTGTTATTATTTTATGAACCCCCTCAAATCTGAAAGGGATCCAGTAATGATGGGAGAGACTATCTAGGGTCATTCAATTATTCACCTCCACTCCTTTGAAATGAATAGCAGCCAATAAATAACTCATTTTGCCAAGTGTCAAACACACCTCACTGGGAGAGCGGATTGTATTTAGCACTCCAAACTGACCGAGGAAAGGAGAGAGGAGGAAATCATATCCCATTGTGTCGGGCCCTGAAAAAAAACACTACCGCTCCGAAGCTAGCGCAGCTAAATTAGCATCTGAATATGAAGGGATTAAATTAGCATGATGAGCGTGGCCATACGGGCAGCGTGTCTGCAGCCCCTCAAAGCCTCCGAGTGGCTAACGGCGATGGCGAGTGACAGGAAGGAGGAATAAGGAGGTACTGGGGGGAGTGGGGTCTGAAAAAAGGGAGCCCACCCCCGGACAAGAGAAGAATTATCGAACGTCTCCAAAATGGCCCTGGGTGGGCTTTTCCTTAAAAACAGTCTGCACCCAGGCTAAAAGAGAGGATTTGAGATCCTACGGCAGCTCGTGACAGGGGGCCCTGGTTACTTGGTGGGACCAAAGAGCGATCAGTAGGGGGTTGTCAGACAGGGCCTACTGCTGGCCTTGGGTGGCACACATAATGGCACCGTCTTTTATTTCAAAGGCCGTGATCATAAAAGTCACAGAACGTCGGCAGCGGTTACCTGCTGATATTTTGCTCGTTATTTCAAAGTCACTGGTACACTAACAAGGTTGATTTGACATGAATAAAAGATAAAAGTCCAGATAAAACAGATTATTATCAGGGCTTAGCGACAGATGTGTTTGGGTGTGAACTACTAACTAATACATTGTACCGTTCGCTGCTTGGTTCTGGTTACCTGCTGTGTTAAGTTGGTGTTGTACTGTATTTTGATGAGCGCCGATCCAACGGTGGGCCCCAAACAAAAAAAAAAACTCTTTGACATTCAAACTAGTGATTGTTGCCAAGCTAACAAACACCATCTAGCTCCAACAATGAGCCCGGCTAAGTTGCCACAAGTTCATTTGTCTTGCATCAGTAATGTCATCTGCTCTTTTGTCCAGTATTGACACCCCTTTCTTCTGTGTCCAACTCACTCGGGACTAAACATCAAGCTAAAACCCCCCCCACAGTTCTGCCATTTGAGTCGATGCACTGTATGCTAACCTAACCTAGCGTAGCCTAATCGCTTTCCCTCCATTTGTTGCCAGCATTGACAAATCTCCTATTTGCTCCCGCGTGGTATTAAGAGGCCTGTTATTTCCTCAGCCGCACATCCCTCATTCTAAATGGACAGCTTCTCTCAGCACAATGCTAAATTGGTCAATTAAAGCGGCAGCGGGATTGAATTAAGCTCCAGCCTCTGATCTCGCTCGAAAGGAGGGGTCTGGCCTGGAAACGATCACTTACAGTGTGCACCTGACAAACGAGCGGCCCTAATTGATCCAAATGAATCCACGTCAGGGTTTGATGGAATCGTACTTTCGCTCCGTCTCAGAGCTCAAGAGTTAAAGCCCTAATTTTTCATGCGGATGAGAGGAAAGGCATTTTACACAGGGTTAAAAACACACTTGAGAGCTTGTCGGGACGGGTGGGGGGTGCTCATATAGCGGTTCAGACAGACGCGCAGATTCACACCTGGCAGATGTGGCTGAATACAAATCAGCCTGTATGTTAAGCACCTCTAGCCGCTCTTTTTTATTGTTATGGATCCAGACTTGCTTACCTTGACTGTATTAGATGTAGTGTTTTATTGTACTCCCAATAAACCATATGCTCACACAAAGCATAATGGCTAAATGAGTCACGCGGAAGAAATTGTGACTACAGTAAGCTTTGTAATTAAATGAAACAATTTTATTTGTAAGCTCATAATGGTTACATTAGATAATGCAGCGCACATAAATGAGATTCCAAGTAGCGTGGTATCTCTCTAGGGCTGAGAGAGGACCAATAACAGGAAGCCTTGTTGATAAACTGTCTGCATGAACCTGTCTGGCTCTCCTCCGCGGGTCCCCTTAGATGCAAATAAACACACACACACACACACACACACACACACACACACACACACACACACACACACACACACTCACTTTCAAACTTTCAACCTAATGTTTCCTCCCTCTCCCGTGAGACTCCCACGCAAAGCCCCGCGGGCTGCTACCCCCCCATCCCTATTTTCTCCCCTCACTCTCTCCCACGATACCTGGCGTCTAAACCTCTCTCAGGGAAATCCACCTGCTTTTGATCTCTCCCTCTTCTCTGTCCCTCTCTTCTGTTCTGTCTCCCATCTCTCTCTTTCAGCCCGTCTATCTGCACCTCGCCTCAGCTAAAGCAGGTGAATTTAAAATGGTGGAGCGCTCTTAGCCCCAAGGATGAAAGAGAGCTTTAGACAAAGAACAGGGGGGAGAGAGCTTTTTAAAATGAGTAGGCAGCGAATGAAAGGGACGGATGGGGATGGAGACGAGGAGAGAGAGAGAGAGAGAGAGAGAGAGGCAGAAAGAAAGAGGCTCAGGGCTGAATGGATGGAGAGAATGACACAACAGAGGTATAGAAAGAGAAGTGGAGAGTAGGCCGATTGTGTGGAAGATCATTGGACATATAGGAGCGGCAAGCGATGGACAGCTACAAGCGAGTGAGATGTGATGAATGAGGGAGGTAAGGGGGAGAAAGAGGTTAAGACAGTTGATGGATAGGATGGAAGCTGGGTGGAGGAAAGGTGAGGATTCCAGACAGGGTGGGAAAAAGTCCAAATTTGACAATGGATGATAAATAGACATGAGACGGTGAAAGGAAGGAAATCTGAGAAAAGATTTAAAAAACACAGCTGGTGACAAAGTAGATCGAGAATGATGAGCGGGAAAAGCATGATTTCCACACTTGCATCCCAAACAAAGTCGACTCTATATGCCCCTAAATTGGCTCTAAATAGTCAGGAACCAAAGTTATATTCCCAACACGCTCTCATCCCAACTACAGTAACTCTTGGCATCACTGTAGGATTTGGCAACAAAACCACTTAGTTAGGTTCAAGGAAGAACTACAAGGTTGTACGGTGAAAATGACACTGAACGTTGTGAAGAAGGGACACAAACGAACAGCTCATTGTAATGTGAAAGTGAATCTTAATGCACGGGAAGGCACAAGACATGAACAGCGGTCTCCTGGATGAAAGCCCTGTGTTTGTTGGACCCATTCACCTCCACTCACACTCGCCCGGTGTGTCTCTTTCGCTCTATAAACCACTTTACCTGAGCGTTTACTGTTGCCGCGGATGAGTTTACATAATTGTTTACATTGTAGTTAATGGAAAGCATGGTGCGTTTCATACCAGCACTAAAGGGTGCCTTTTGCAGCGGTACGGAACGCCGACGGCTGTGACACAACCTCGGTATTTGACGCCCTGGGAACGAAAACAGGCTGGTATTTCTTTTTTCGGTGCACTTACTTAGGGAGGAGACGACATGGAGGAGATTTAACAAAATAAAATCAGCTCTTCTAACCAGTTTTATCACTTTTATTTAACACATAAAATATGAGATATTTTTGGTACAAAGTCAGTAATTTCTTTTTTTGTCACACGTAAATGATCCAATATGACACCACCTCATTCTGTCCTGTTTTTTTGCCGTCGCTCTGCTTTGTCAAATGAAGCGTTACAGCAGTAAGATAAATAATTTAGACTCAAGTCTGAAAACAGCTGACCCGGCTAACTCCCTAACCGCCACCTCTCACCTCTCATCTCTGTTTCAGCTGCCTCTCCTGTGTGAACGGCTCCTTCCCGTGCCACTGGTGCAAGTACCGCCACATGTGCACCCAGAACGCCAACGACTGCTCTTTCCAGGAGGGACGCGTCAACATCTCTGAGGTAAGAGGCACACTGCGGATGCAGCAGCAGTCATTTTTATAGCCCTGATGCAATTTTATGTGTACTCCCCTTGACATAACTGTGGGATAAGTCCAAAATGCAGCTCAAGAGATTAGATTTTTTATAGTCTTGCTGAATGTAATTTAAAAAAACAAAAAAAAGACAATAGGTCCTTGTGATATAACCGCTATTTTTCCCTTACAGTGTGGCTGATCTTGGTTCTTTTCTCACACATGCAAAACACAAATTGCACTCAGCTACACACCCATGCACCTTTACCCTCGCACCTTCTGTGGCTTTAGCCTCAGGGTTTCCTCACATCGCCCCGCTGTGTGTGTCTGCTGTCTGTATGTGTGTAATAGCGGCTCTTGGCGCAGTGACAACAGCTTGTGTACTGTGCAGCAATAATTCTGTCGTGGCCCATAAGGCCATAAGCAGGCCGGAATGAATGACTGTCTATGGAAATACTGCCTTGTTCTTACATAGCCAAATGCTGCATTAGCATAAAAGCTAATATCAATCGCGCCGAGTGGCGGCTGCAGCGGGCGACACGCGAGGCATAACAAGTGTTTGTCAACTGCTGGAGTGTATGCAGTGATATTAGTGATGGACGCACAGCCACACTATGTTTTCATTGTGCTTTTCTTTCTCTCTCTTTTATACTCGCCAAACACACTCTCGCATATATTAAGAGGCACAGAAAAAATTCATATCTTCTCAATGGACTTATGGATGTAAATCCACTGCACTCCCAGGTGACTGACAGTCATGCCTGTTCTTTATCTGATTGACGCCTCTCACACAATAATGCGCAAATACACACACGCATACACACAATCCCACGCCTATCTCCTTGTGTTTGAGGTCTGACTCTCCCCGTTATCTCCATGCAGATTAAAGCCCCCCCTTGTTGGCCGGCCTGAATCACCGGCCTTTATTAATTGGTCAACCTTTATCCAATTACTTTCCTCTTTATCTCCTCTCTCAACCGGAGCTGTGCAGAATCCCAAACACTAGCACGCTAAAACCACAGCCTCCACGGTGCCCATCCAAAACAACACACGGGCCCAGCCTTCACGCCTCACGGAGCTAATGTTAGCGGATTAGTGCGCCCATCTGCAAGACATGGGGAGAGCGCTGGCTAGCACACTCTGAGCTGAGAGAGGCCAGAGGGGCAACGGATGGATAAACAGGAAAGGCCTGCAGTGACGAGAGGCAAAACTGGAGGAAAAGCAGCATGTGCAAGTAAACACATAAACTGCGTAGTAATGTTGATGAACGACAGAAGAGGGGGGCTCAAAGTGTAACATGTATTAGAGTAAGGCCTACCTCTGTCCACATGCTGATTAAATACAGTTTTTGAGGCATTTAGATGTAAAACATCTCCCACAATACAGCGCCTTATCTTCTCAGGGCTAATGTAAAAAGATATTTTTGATGCAGTGTGTTTCGAGGTAGAAACTTGGTTCAAACCAATGGGGCAACCGCCGGGTCTGGAAATGCTTTCAGTGCCTTAAACTTGCATTCTTTCTAACAACCAGCAGGGGGCGACTCCTCTGGTGCAAAAAGAAGTCTGATTGTATAGAAGTCTATTACCCTACTTCTCACTTGATTTATAACCTCAGTAAAGATTGTATTGTATGTATGGTCTCAATCGCTAGTTTCAAGTCTTCTTCAATACAGCACGACGTTCATTTAGTAAGTTATGGTCCCATTAAGAGTCAAATAGACCATAAAGCAGGGTATGCTTCAGGGAGTGGCTACCTTGTGATTGACAGGTTGCCACCACGGCGTTGTCCAGTCTGGGAGTTGTCCGTGTTTTCGTCGTAGAACTTTAACACTTTCACAGTGTTTTTTCAGTTCATCAAAGTTAATATTAACATTTTGGTCACATAAAAATGTCTTATTCAGCGTTCGGTTGTACTTAGCTCCACCCTCGTGTCACTTCTGGTTGCAAAAAAACAAGATTTTGACGGCCAAAAACCAAGATGGCGACGGCAAAAATGACGAACTCAAGGCTTCAAAACAGCACTCTACAACCAATGGGTAACGTCACGGTGACTACGTCCACATCTTATATGCAGTATATGGTTAAAACCAGCATGAGCAAGAACAAAGAGAGACAATATGGCAAAGAGACAGAGACAAATGGATGGAGAGGGAGATGAAGAGATTGAGAGAGTGAGAGACGCAGCAGGAAGAAAGAAGGGACAGACAGACCGGCTGACATGTGGACAGAGAGACCTCTCCTGTCACCTCGTCTGCCCAAGAAACCACCGACCACATGCTCCACCAGAGAATCCATCATCTGCACTGTCACACACACACACGCACACACGCACACATAGACACACAGCTACTATACTTTCATGCACAAAAGTGTAAACATTGTGACAGTGGCATGCACGCGCACACACATACACAGAGTCATTCATCATCCTTCTCCTAGCTGCCATATCCATTAGTTGCGCTCTCAATGCCCCAACAAGTACAGCTCTTCCTGTAGGCTAGACTTATCCTTCTCCTCTCCCATCTCTCTCCACCCCATCCCTCACCACTTTGATGCTCATTCACCCCATTTTCTCCTCATCCCTCTTCTTCTTCTTCTTCACCTCTGTGTGTGGATTATATATAGTTAAAGAAAAGGAGAAAGAGGACAGAAATGCTCCTTAATACCTTATGGTTTTTGCCTCTTTATTTACCCGGTGGAGTGGGAATGGGTTGGCATGCCATCAGGGACGTGTGTGTGTGCGTGCACATATGCTTGCACCCTTAATTTAGACCTCAAACGATCCTTTTTCGCCACGCTGTGGCTCAACTCTGAATACAAATAGCAGTGTTTAACATAAGAGTAAAATCGTCTCTCCTGATAGCAGACATTTCACTCAGACCTTTGCTGCTCCCTCCCGCGGAGGAACACAGTAGACGGGATTAAATAAGACTCATCTTCAGACCGCGATCAAAGGCCAGATAGAAGTTTTCACACAGGGCTGAGAGGTGGCTGCTCCTCACGTCTGACTCTGTGGTGTCGTAGCAAGTAGACGGTAAAACAAAGAGCGAATATAGGACCAGCTGGTCAAATGTCCAAGATTTTACGTACTGTATAGTGACCAAGACCAAGGTTAAACTTTGTTTTATATTCCTCTATTTCTTTGCTACAGTGACAGATGTGCTAAAACCTTAAATTTGAATAGTTTTAGCTCAATAAAAATCAATAATCATCAGTGTCCTTATTTTGAATATAATGAACATTTAACAGTTGAGCATCAAACATTTCCTCCTCTCCATCCTTATTTTTTTTCCTCTTCAAGTGTTTCGCTTTCATCTCCTACAGTAAAGTATCTGAATCTTGTGTTACCATGGCAACCCAGAGGATCGGCGTGACTCCCCTTGCTTTATTTTATGTTCTCCCTCTCAAACAACCAGCGCCGTCTCGTCCATCTGTAATTTGTTCGACCAAATTACATTACGCGTTTATGATTGTCAGGCAAAGAAATAGGAAGTTAAAAGAAATGAAATCCCACAAAAAAAAAATATATTACACAAGCCGACCAAGGAGTAAAAGTGTTGTTTGTTTTTGTGAACAGACTGCGTCAAGATAGGAAGAAAGAGAGGGAAAAGAAATGGATAGACCGAGTCAGCGGGGAGGAAATAAATATAATGAGTGACATTTCCAAATCAAATATGCATGAATCAACAATGCCTCCAATGGCACAACAAACAAATTCTCAAATTAAGGAGCGACCGGGCGGAAAATTGCAGGAGAGGAGTAAGAGTTACTTTATAATAAAAACAAAAAAGAGCTGGAGAGAGAGGAAGACTAAGGCTGTGTTATTCCTTTATTCATGTAGTATGTTTTTCTTTTGTCTCCTTTACTTTTTTAAAGAACTTGATTGCCATTTCTTCCTCCACTTTTCTCTCCTTCTCTCCTTCCACACCCCTGAGGAGAAAGTGCTATTCTGAGCCAAAGCCTTGATGAGTGCCAGGCAAGGTTCGGGGTGGTTGGGCTCAGCTATGTTAAGACATGCTTACGTGTTTGTTTTGCTGCAAAGCAAGGCTCAGTCTCACTCGAGCAATCAAGGCAGCGGTTAACTTGATTGAGATTTGTGGGCACAGCTTTTTTCTCCTCCTCCCCCCTTCCTAAACTCTCTGGCTGTCGCATTTTGCCGTTTCCCAATTTCATTTCTCTCTCTTTCTCTGCTCCACTTGTTTTATTTGTCATTCTGAGTTTTAACTTACAGACAGGTTTTCTCCCTTCCTTTTAAACAATGCTGGTATTGTTTATTTTGAGTTAAGGTCTAGACCGAGAAAAATCTAACAGTGATGGGCATCGCATACAACATATAAAAATTCTTCCAGATGTGGTTACGTGGTTTGCATTTATGTCCAAACTCCACTTTCTGTCAGGATGTAGCCATTATAAACATTATTTTAAATTTAATACAGTGCTGATCGGCATCCTGTTTCTGTACTTTTATTCAGTCATAGCTTCCTCACCAGTGTCCTCCACGTCTGTGTGCCGTGGAATGTGTGGTTCCAGCGATGAATCTTTCACTCTTTCATAAATTCAACACCTTCCACTCCTCGTCCTCTTTCTGTCCCCTCTCTCTGAGTCTGCACGGATGCACGACGAGTCAAACGATGTCAGCCTCCTACTTCTCTCTCTCCTCTACCGTCTTCTTCTTCCTCCTCTTTGTGTGTGTGTGGGAAAACTTTTAAATCAATAGTTTAACACTTTGGGGAAGACGCTTATTCACTTTCTTGCTGAGAGTTAGGGATATAACCATAGACTGTTTATAAGAAGTAGACGTAATCACAGTGACGTCACCCGTAGGTTTGTAGACTGCAGTTTTGAAGCCTCAAATTCGCCATCTTGGTATTTTTGCGACCAGAAGTGACACGAGAGGGTGGAGATAAGTACAAACAAACGCTGAATAAGACATTTTTAGGCAACCAAAAAGGTTATAATAAACTTTCAAGAACCGAAAACACACTGAAGGGTTAAAGGTCTAAGATGAAAGCACGGACCGGACACCGCCATGGTAACGACCAATCACAAGGTAGCCACGCCCTAAAGCATCCCCTGCTTTATGGTCTATTTGACTCTAAATGGGATCATAATTTACTAAATGAACATCATGCTGTATTGAAGAAGACTTGAAACTAGCGATTGAGATCATAAACTCATGTTTATAATGTTTACTGAGATAATAAATCAAGTGAGAAGTAGGCTCATTTTCTCATAGACTTCTATACAATCAGACTTCTTTTTGCAACCAGAGGAGTCGCCCCCTGCTGGCTGTTAGCTTAAGGCATTTCCGCATTGGCTTCATTTTTCAGACCCAGGGTGCCCACTGGTGATAACGTGTTAATGTTAGTGAGCTTGAGAGGTGCTTGTCGGGGGATTTTGTTGCCTTTGAACAGACCCAGGCTAGCCGTTCCCTCCTGTTTCCAGTCTTTGTGCTAAGCTACGCTAACTGGTTGCTCTGCTGTAGCTGTCATATTTACCCTACAGATATGAGAGCAGTATCAATGTTCTCATCTAACTTTTGGCAAGAAAACGAACAATGTTGAATTATTCCTTTTTAATACACTCAAAATTTTAATGTCACACACAGTACAAAGAAGCATGTATGTGAATCAAAGCATCGCCGCAGTCGTGCCGTCAGACACACTCGTGTATCCACACTCGAGCTTGACTGTCTGTTGCCAATTACACAAATGTAATGTTAGTGTATGACACATTGTCCCTAGACGCTGCATTAATAAGAGAGGCTCGGTACAGGCTGCACTCGGAGCGAAGCATAACAATACGCATGAATATATTTTCCCAAGCACCGTCTCTCTCTCTCTCTCTCACACCCTCAACCGAGCACATACACTTATAGAAACACAGCAGCCTACCCACACATTCTTAAACAGTCACAGAAACACATGCTTACCCTCTCCCTTTCTCTCCCCTGTCACACACACACACACACACACACACACACACACACACACACACACACACACACTCTGTCCATGGCTGAAAAGGGTTATTTGTGATGGAGGTGTGAAGGCCCCGGACCGTGACATTCTGGCACACTGTGTTTACCCTGGCTGGTACTCCGACACTGAGCAGAACACACACACACACACACACACACTTCAGAGAAGGACATCCCACAGATTGTAGGCCAAGGCCGCTTGAGGGGCCTCGCTGTGTGCACGGCTATATGTGTGTGTTTGTCTTATACTGCTTTAGCGTGTGTGTGTGTGACTGTCACTGGTTCTTATCAGGACAAAGCACAACCAGCAGCACAGAGCTGCAGGGGGCGTGTGGGTGAGGGGGGGAAGAGGAGGAGGAGGGAGAGGGTAAGTGGTTGAATAATATCCACCCTTTTCCTTTTTTTTTTTCATCCTTCCCTCTCTCCCCCCTGGTGTCTTTATCAGTTAGTAATATCCGTCTTCTCCCCTCATCATCATCCCTTATTTTTTCCTCCCTTCTCTTCCCACGCGGGGCCTTCACCCAAATCATGTTTCGGCCGGTCTGTCGCCTTTTTCTGCCCACTGTCACGATCCACAGACTCCAGTTTTGTCCATCTGTCCTTCCCTCGTCCACCATCTTTCTCCCCTCATCCTTTCCTCTATCACCATACACAACTCCCTTGTTTGCTCTTATTTTCTATTTATTAGTCCATTTTAGGGCTGTCAATTGATTAAAATATTTAATTGGGATTAATCGCATGATTGTCCGTAGTTAATCACAAATAATCGTCAAGTATTTAATACTGTTATCAACATGGGAGTGGGCAAATATGCTGCTTTATGGAAATGTATGTATATATTTATTATTGTAAATCAATTAACAACACAAAACAATGTCAAATATTGTCCAGAAACCCTCACAGGTACTGCATTTAGCATAAGAAAATATGCTCAAATCATAACATGGCAAACTGCAGCCCAACAGGCAACAACAGCTGTCAGTGTGTCAGTGTGCTGACTTGACTATGACTTGCCCCAAACTACATGTGATTATCATAAAGTGGGCATGTCTGTAAAGGGGAGACTCGTGGGTACCCATAGAACACATTTTCATTCACATATCTTGAGGTCAGAGGTCAAGGGACCCTTTTTGTAAATGTCCATGTCAGTTTTTCCTCGCCAAAATTTAGCGTAATTGAGCGTTATTTAACCTCCTTCTTGACAAGCTACTATGACATGGTTGGTCTCTACTTAAGCGCATCATGTAGCTGCACACGCATAAACACACACACACCCAAACATGTGTTTCTGCCTAATATTAAGCGGTCACGTGCCTAAGTCATATTTAATAAAACAGAAACAATGCTGTGAAGTTGGAGCAACTAAATGAGAAAATGGGTGGAGGTGGGACGCAATATCCCTCATGCAGTTCACCGAAACAATGCAGTCCTTCCTGTGCTTCATTTATTTCAAACCAAAGACAGACAGAGGTGCTGTAATTGGGACCAGATGTAAACAGAGAGAGAAGGCAAGGAGAAAAACAAAGACAAGGGCGGGCAGTAACAAGCGGCAGATTACATCCAGAGTGACGCAACTTCTTTTCTAAATGCACTCCATGGTTGAAGGGAAGGGAGGGAGAAATGGAGGGAACATGGAGAGGAAGTGGAGGCGACAGGGTGAAGTAACCACATGGCTTCTTTGCCAGATGGATTCTAAGTCTGGCCGTGATCGTCCAGCGCTTAACCCTTGATTTGGTTTGGTAGCGGTGCACCTCCTTTAGCTGTTCAAACTGCTTCTGACAACCCTTGAACTTTCTCAGGAAACTTCTCAGACGCTCGTCCAAGAGTCAATAATCACATTTCCACCTCGGGGAAATCAGAGAGGGATTGTATCAGGTGTTTTGGCAAAGTCCTCCCAAACATCCCTCTAATTTGTTAAAAGAGAACAATGGGGTGAATTGAGGAGTGTAAGCGTTTTTTGAGTAATGTGATTCAGCCCCTCAGTCACGCTCTACTCCTGCGTGTGTGTGTGTGTGTGTGTGTGTGTGTGTGTGTGTGTGTGTGTGTGTGTGTGTGTGTGTGTGTGTGTGTGTGTGTGTGTGTGTGTGTG
>CAKALG010028228.1:0-10446 GCA_916700815.1 Helicolenus hilgendorfi | reverse complement strand
GAGTTTGGGCCCTGTGCCCAACTTGGAGCAGCACAGTCAGGCGGGAGGATGGAGAGCCGGGTCTGGGAGAGAGATAAGGGAAGGTAGAGAGTGTTTTGGGAACTGAGAGTGATATAGACCAGAGACCCGAAGACCAGAAAGGGAAAGGAGCCGCCGGTGGGTTTGCGTCAGGATTTATTTATTTACTGACTGAAAATATGAAGGAATTTTCTCATGTCGTGCTGCGGACCGTGGGCAGCGTCGGTCTCAAATGTTTCTTTTGTCTTTGTTAACCCTTTTTTCCTGCAGGTCACGGTTATCAGATTGGCAGTGGGGAGAATTAGGATAGAGAAGTTGAGCTTAGCCTGCAGGAAGACTCGGTCCTATTCATTCACTGTGTGACAGCACACAAAAGATGGCACAATAAAGGATTTGGTATTAAGTAGCGCTCCTTGCTGCCTCTCATTCAGCCCTCAGCCTCTGTTCATAACTCTAAAAAGCCTTTGCAGGGCGGAGAACAAAGCGGTGCTGGCCCACTTTAGTATGTATGAAAGGAGTAACTTCCTCTAGAGTTTGGCCCCTTATCAAACCTCTCTTTTCAACATTAGTATTGCCTTAAATGCGTCAAAGCAAAGAACACAAAATAGGAAAGCTCATGAATTTGATAAATGAACGTGTGGGGTAAATTAAATCCTTCAGGGTCCTGCTGATGGTACTCTAGAGATGGTTTTATAGAGTAAAGCATATGTGGTAATATTTGCTGAGTTTTTAAGTTGTTAATCTTGCTGTGTTTTTGTTTTGCTCAAGGAAGAAAAGGTTTTTGTGGTCTGTATTACTGCATCAACAAAGTATTAGGCTGCTCGCAGAGATCTCACTAAAGAAGGGCCTTAGCTGGGGTCATAGTTCATGGCAGAGTTCAGCTTAGAGATCCACTGGTTACTCTTTGTGCTGGGAGTTGACACATTTAGACCACATGATGTGATTGTAGTCACAGCCTTTGTGTAAAATTAGATTCTGCTGCTTTTTTGTGTCTTATCTGCCACACTCAACACAAACGTCCTTTACGAAAGCTCTGATAGCTGCACCTAAACATCCAGCCTAGACTCAAAGATTGATACTCCAGCGGGAAATCTGGCCCTCCACCAAATCCCCAGTTTTGCTGCGCAAATGAATTTTTTTCTTATTAGTGTGATTGCATTAGCTTCCCTGACAAAATCCCCTTTTTCTTAGAAGCCCAGGGAATCACATGCTGTTTTTGTGTAAGGGGCAGACCAATGTTTATCATTAATGTCCAGTTCCTAGTTGAGCCTTGTCTGCTGCTCTAATGTGATAAAAGGAAGTTAGTCTAAGGCTTGCTAGATGTCTGGCTTTCGGCCCAAAACACAGACTCA
Organism: Helicolenus hilgendorfi; assembly: GCA_916700815.1. Classification (NCBI taxonomy): domain Eukaryota; kingdom Metazoa; phylum Chordata; class Actinopteri; order Perciformes; family Sebastidae; genus Helicolenus; species Helicolenus hilgendorfi. The sequence goes on along the minus strand of CAKALG010028228.1, from coordinate 9,076 downwards.
ATCAGAAGCTCAGAGACCACTTTAGGGGATTCACCCAGCTGGGCTACACTCCCTACACTGCTCCCTTCATTCCAGGATATTGATCACATTAACCTTGTGTGTCGCTCTTTTGAGCTTGCATTAACTCGTGGAATTTTGAGCCATGTACCCTAGAAGATTGATCTTGTGGTCCCTATCAGGATGTGCACACATGCAGGGGACAACATATCAGAAACACCTCTCATTATAAATTAACTATGACCTCAAAATGTCCATGGAGGTGAATTAAAGCAGCAGTAGGCAAGATTGGAGCAAATATGATTTAAAAAAAGTTATTTTTATAAAACGGTCACTATATCCTGATAGTAGTGCATGAGACAGGTAATCTGAAAAAAAATCATGTGCTCCTAATGGCATCTGCAAGATTTCACAGACCGGAGGAAAACAACCAATCAGAGCCAAGCTTGAGTCTGCCATCTCTGAGCAGCTGTCAATCACTCGCAAACTCCGACCAAACGGTCAAACTAGGCAGCGCTGATCAAATATGAATCAATATTCTGTTACTGTAATGCCTGTTTCTTGCGTCAAAGGATTTCAGAAACATCTTGTAGTGTACTGTTTAGCTGTAAAATGAGAAAATTTGTGACCTGGCAGGCATGTTGAGATCAGTTGAAGAAATACCAAGCACCGCCCACCAGCCGGAGCAAGCTTTGTCATTTTACAGCTAAACAGTTCACTACGAGATGTTTTCTGAAAATACTGAGGCAAGAAATAGGCATTACAGTAACAGAATATTGATTCATATTTGATCAGCGCTGCCTAGTTTGACCATTTGATTGGAGTTCGAGAGTGATTGACAAGCTGCCGCCGTTGAATGAACAGCCAATGGGAACGCTCTCTCTCTGAAATGACCAAAGATTTCTTTAAAGCCTTAAAACAGAGCCATGAGGAGGTGCAGAAGTCTAGTTTTCTCTCAGAACACTTGAATTAAAATATTCTGAAAGGTTATTATGGGTTTTTTGCCCAATGATGTCAAAAACATTCTGCCCACTGCAGGTTTAACTATGACCACAACATTCCCATGGAGATGAATTAACATTTTTCTGACACATTGTCAACATTATATGTTTCACAAGATTTATTGCAGGGCCAGTATATTTCTTAAACTGGTAACTCATGCATAGTGGCAGAGTTACTATACTCACCCCTAAAGCCATTCTGAGGTCTCAAGAAGTCAAAATCCATCCAGCGTGTGTCAACTCCAACCCCAAGAATCCACAGTGCCATTAGTCGGTCCTTGTGTTTTGATTGACAAGGTCTGACCCTCTGTTGCTAGGCTTTCCCACACACTGGTAATTGTTGGAGGCAGTCAGCTGAGGCCACCAGTCATCCGTGGACCGCTGTGAGACAAAGGGCAGAGGATGGAGAGAATACTGATCTGTAGGGACGAGCTGATTCTGACAGGCAACATGCATACATTTTATACATGAGGAGCTTGCACATAAGGGGGGCTCTGTTCTGCTCCATGGCATTCCTGTCTTTGTGTCTTTTGTATAACAGCTTTTGTTTATTATTTTTGCAAAGTTTGTACAGACTATTTCACAGTTTTCTATTTGTGGTTATCACATTTTGATGTTTGGACTGTTTTGTTCTCACACATTTCAATATATGTTGTGATGAGTCAGAGGATCACAGATTAATGCATTGCCTTTATTAGAGGCTTAGGATAATTTCACTGATGCAGAGACATAGTTAAGTACAAGATGGCACACATTAGTGCTTTAGGACTTGACACATCCTGCAGAAGAACAGTGCCAGCTATGACTGAAATTGACCGAAACATTCACTGATCAGTCATATGGGGGCGCCCTCTCCTCTAGTTGACCTGCAAGTAGAAGTAAGGAAGCAGCTTTACTTCGATTATTATTGCAGAAAGACAATGAGAAAGGAAAATGCTCTCATGGAAAAAAAGAAAAATATGTCAGGTTGATCTGCTCCCAACTTCAGTTTTATAACAATGAATAAAACTCCTTTTAAACAAGAGGAGGTGACAACTGGAGAGAGTTGGGAGGCTTGTGTCTAGAATTAGGCCCTAAGTAGAGGGGGCCTTCCCCTACACACCCTGTCAATTCTTTGTCTTGCGTCATCCTGAGAGCGAGGCCGTAGGAACATCCCTCAAGTCTGGGTTGTAGAGTTTAGTCACTCTGTCTGCAATGCTTCGGCCCAGGGGACGAGCCTGGCCCAGAACAAAGCTTTTAGTGTGCATTATATTCCCTGTTATTAAATGAATAACCTCTTCTATTTGTACACACTCCTTTCCAGTACTACTCGGCGAGCCTGTCTGGTTTTGTCTTTATACGACTTTGTTTTTGCTACCCCATTCAGTTCAATGCTTTCTGCACTGCAGCATTATCACTGTGGGTTTTAGGGCAGTTCTTGTTGCTCCTCTGTGTCATGTCGTGGGTGGTCTCAGTCCATCCATTACTTCCTTGTCCAGGGAGAGGCGAAGTTCACACGAGACCCACATCCATTTGCTCTCTGCAGCGGGCAGCTTTTGCACTCATGTGTAAACCATAATCAGGCCAGCCTGAGAAAGATGTAACGGCAACTTAACCAGCCGCGGCATTTCTGGCCTCCCTGTCCCTTGTAGCTTATTGTCATTGACACGATGACGTAGCGCTCCAGGAATCCACTCTGCAGCCCTCTACTCAGCTTTCTACAGCACTCAAAAAGTTGTAGTGCAGAAGTGCAGAAACATTGCCGAGTGCTTTAGGGTAAATCTGAGGAGTTTTACCACCACTCTGATACAAAGTAGGATAATCCCAATTTATGTGCTACATCTTTACACTCTTTTCACAGTCTGTTCTGACCTGAGGCAATGCCTGTATTGCTGAAGCTTATAGAACAAGAAGATAGTTTTTACGGTGAGAGAGGGGAAATATGAGGAGACAGACAGGGCCATACTTTTTTTGTAAAGAGATTGGTAAAGAGATGGCTAGACTGCTGTGAGAGGCCTGGGGTGATGTTTGAGGACGCAGGGGGTCGTTGTGGTTTGTCTCGCTGTCAATCACCCACACTCTGATTTCCTTTGTTGTCTCTGAGCTCAATGCCCCTCAGCAACCTGTGGCTGTCCTTCCTCTTTGTGTTACAGTGTGGGAACTTTGCCGTGCTGGTGGATCTCCACGTTCTGCCCCTGGGCGGCCAAGGGGACGCCAGCTGGTTTACTACGGACCACATCGAGGTACAGACGCAGGAAGAAGGGCGTGCGCGTGATTAAGCGTGCAAGTGAATATATGGCTTCTGTTCTGCTTGGGGCCTTTTCAAAAGTCAGCAGCAGCGTGGAATCTAAAATGTTGAGCCTTCTGTCCTTTCTTCTAGGAGGATTTCATTGTTGCTAAACTGTTCTCATGTCTCCACCTAGCCACTTGTGGAGTTGCCTTACTGACCTTTCACTTGAGACTTCTACTGTCCGGTTGTCTGCCTGTGCTCGTCATTCATCTTTAAGGCCCAGACACACCAAACTGACATTAAAGAATTTGAAGCAACGAAGGCCAATTGCATCACCTCACATCGCCTGTGTCTTGGCCAAAAGGTTGCACTCGAACACACCTACTTCCCTTTTTGAATGACAAATACAGACTACCGTGACCTGCTGGTGTGGAGAGTTATTTTATCTTGCGCAGGCTTAGAACGTACGTGGTAGTTGGTCGTCGGCTGTAGTCTTGTAGTCAAATTTTTGGCCAAGACAAAGGCGACATGAGGCAACACAACTGGTGGCATTCGTCATCGCTAGTTCTTTGATGTTGGGTTGGTGTGTCTGGGCCTTTACTTGGAAAGTCAAATCACAACTTGTGTTGAATCAACAATCCAACAACATGTTGCTGTACTGAAATATCTGCACACTGTTTGCAGGAGGTTACAGCCCTGGTTCGAGATGCTGTGGATCAGAGGGTTAAGCAGTACACCGAGTCCCTCCACAACAGAAGACAGCCCAAACAGAAGAAGGAGCTGGCACCTGCTTCAGCCTTTTTTGAGAAAGGTAACATTTTGTGACCCTCATTACACTGCCCTAGAGCCAAATAGTCTTTAATGGTATTTGTTATGCTATCATTTATTGCTTTATGGTCCATTATTGTGTGTAACATTGCTTCTTCACATGTTTACGTGGAGCATTAGTTGAAATGGTTATTCGGTAATGAGTAGGAGTTCTGTTTATTCTGTTTTGATTTCCCAGTTGCTCATTCCTCTGGAATGTAGTCATCTTTGTCTTCCCTTTCCACGTCTTAGGTGTGTCTGTCATCAACTCTTGAATAAGTAAAATGGTTTACTTTGGCTGTGAACTCAAAACATAATTCATTTACTTGGACCTCAGTGCAGAGGTATGGCTGTGTGCATGGAGGTGGGCCACAGAGCTCTGAGGAGGAGGATGGGAATGGAGTTACAACAACAGTCTGAAAAGTAGTTCATGGCTACCTTTTGGAGTGTGGGAGGAAAGACAACAGAACTAGTTGGGACACGGTGGCGCTCTACGCCCAGGGTGTGACCTGGAGGCAAGAGCTGATAGGAGTTTTTATATTGTGTTGAGCTGTTTAACTTGGCACAGAATTCAAGTCCATTCAAAATGGCTAATGTTTGTTACCCTTAATGACACACCTGTGTTTATCTGTACTTCTAGTTAACTGGATGACACCCGAAACAGTTGCCCTGACAGATATGCAACCATATACACGGAGAGAAAAATCGTGCTCCAATGTGAAGGGGCCAATTCGGTTCATCCCTATTTATCCAATGCAAGTACATTCCCCCAGCCACCCACACACATGCCTTTGAAGCAGTGTAAGGCTAGCTTCAGAGGAACCCCCAGCTGCGTGTTGTAAGGCAGACAGGTTTGTCACAGGTAGCAGTTAAGGGCAGTTAAACTGGGCTCACTCAGCAGGGCAGGCCTGACTGAGAGTGGGATTACAGGGCAGTTGGCTCCGTAAAGTTTCTCCTGTGGCTGCAGCTCTGCCTCTCACGCTACTCCCCATCCACTTTAGTCTTCTCATCCACTTTTATACTGTGCAATCACATGTGCATTTGTTGTCATACACAGATGTACATGTTATTCAACCTTTGTCATATCCTTGATAAACATATGGCACGTTTCCACCAAGCAGTCCAGTTCAGATCAGTTTTTTTGGTACGGCGACACGGGACATCCTGTACAAACCTGCGATTTATAAATAGAGTGCTGCAGGAATATGAGTCCAAAAACCCGGAAATGAGTTAGCATTTTAGCACTTCCAGTTCCCTCGTCTGGAAGTCAATGGCTTTTTTTAATGGGTTTTAAGTTAGATGCCTGAAATAAGGTCTCTGGTTAGAACAAGCTTAAGAGATTTTAACGTTTTATTCTACAATATAAAATATGTATGTGAATTTTTACGGGTCTTATAAAAGGCAGTTGCTAACAAGTGGCTAAATGACTAAACGTAATCGAGCCGACTCATCCGCCTTTACAGCCTCGCTGTGTATACTCGCCCTCATGCGACCATGGTGTAGTTTGTTTATAGTATAACGTTAGCTTTTTCATCTGACGATTGCATTTATGCTCCAAAAATCATAAAAGTGGTGTTCATTTGTGGAGATTATTTTGCTAAACAAAAATGATAAGTATCATAAATGTTTGTTTGCCACAGAGCGTATTTTCTGCAATAATCTAAAGTCCAATGGAAAAATCCCATTGGCTTTTTGTCGAGGGAACGCAGGGTGATTCTAACTTCCTGGTTGGCCTACAAAAATACGTCATCCCTGCAGCACTCTATAAACAAGCTGCCGTCAAGAGCGACCACAATTTTTAATTCAGTCCACCCAGATTTTAAAAAATGGCAGCTTGCAAAACTACAAAGTACACTACGCCTTACAACTGACGAAGTGCAGACGTTTCTCTCTTTGGTTGCTGTTGAAGGGATTCAGCGAGTGTCCCATTGAAGATGATGTCACGGCAGTTTCATGCGCCGGCCACTACAGCGATCAGCTGAAAATCCCGCCTACACTAAGGGGGTAGTATCCCACAGTGGAAACACAGCTAGAGAAAAGGACCAAAAGTGAGTCGAGTCGAGCAGAGCCGTACCATGCAGTGGAAACGCGGCTATATAGTCATCATAAGCATTCATGCTGGTTGCACGCATGTGTGTGTGTACAGTAGATGCTGATACATGTTCGAAACAGAGCGAATCAAAAGCAGCGACAGTGTGTTGGAGAGATACTGTATATCTTCCCCCTGGGCTAGGTGTGAACAGGCTGACAGTGTATGGTTACTGAAAAGCCTGTCCCATATTCCCCATGACAGACTGAGGAGAGACAGACATCTCTAATGATGGAGATCACAGACTCCACACACACACACACACACACACACACACACACACACACACACACACACTTACGCACACACATTCACTCCGCTGTGTGAACAAGGGGACTATCAGTATTCCAGCAGTGAAATATGCATGTAAAAATGATTAAGCTCCTCGCAGCTTTGCCAAAAAGAATGTAACCAGTGGAACATGACTCCACACCATACTGGAGAATTTTCCCCTCTCCCAACATGAAAAGGTATCGCGCCTCAAACAGGCCCACACAGTTCATGTGCTCTAGTCCTATTAAAGGTCTTAAGTGAGTGTAATCACATTCTTGGTCTTTTCATTGTCCCATGAGAGGGAGGCGGCGTAGCAGTAAAGGTGGAGACTGTGACTGTGAGAAGTAAGCAGGCAGGCCGGAGCCATAAAAAGGGAAGGACAGACTATAGGCTTAGGGAGGGAAGCCCAGCAAACCTTAGGGCGGGTATTAAGTATTGGGGTCGTCTATTCTGCAAGCAGGTCAAACGCTAACATGCTAATCCTCACAGGACTGTCCATAGCAGGGAGTGGAAGCTGGTTTTCCGCGTGTATCTGTTTCAGCAGAAGACCTATTTGCTGTGTGTCTGTCTGTGCAGCATTATGTTATACGAGAGCAGAATTGAGCTCCTGGAGTGTGAGACTTGTGTATGTGCAGGAACACGTGCTCATGCATGTTGTTGCTGCACATAGAGAAAGGTGTCAGGCGGGGTGGCACTGATGTCTGGGCCAAGAATAGGCGGATGGAGTGTGGTGCTATGTGTGGGATGGTATGGGTGGGGGGACTGTGGGTCTTGTATGAGGCGGTGTTTGAGCTGGTGCCAGTGTGAAATCACAGGGGCTTCCGCCAACAGACAGCAGTAAGAACAGTGTAACAGCCTCAGCTGTTGGCACTTCAAATGAGCCATCAACAGCTTTTAGCATTCCAAGGCCCTTCAGTGCAAGTGTTTGTATATGAGTTATCTATATGGGTTATTGTATTTATTTATGTATGTTTGCTGAGTTGGGTGCATATGTGTGTGTACAGCACCCATCAGTGAACATGTCAGAGAGGAGCTTATCCCATGTCGTCTGCCAACATAAATCCTTTTCTTTGTATCTCAGCTGCAGAGGCTAATTTCCAACTGTCATCCCCCAGCCCCCCTCTTATTTTATTTTTTTTACCCAGGCTACTTGAGACTTCATGATTAGCTCATAGTGATGTGATTTATTTATGTTTTTAGAGAGATGAACAGAGGGAACTTTTCCCACCAAACATCTTGGCTCTGGACAAGCAGGATGGACATGCTGGACTTTAGAAGCCCAGGAAAGGAAGGGGAGCTTGGGAGAGGCTTGTTGCATTCTCCCTGGTAGACCGTGTAGTTGAACACACCCACATTTCTCAGAGTAATAATTACAGATTGGAAATGAGGAGATAATAGGTTCTCTGTGCTTTGAGGAATACATTTTTGTCATTTGATATGATATTCTGAGTAATGCGGGGCACACACTACATGGGAATAAAGCCAATTTTCGGCCTGAGTCCCTCCTTCCGACAATGGTCAGCAAAGCACGGATTTTTTGTTCTAAAGATTATCTTTCCAGATATTCCTGTGGTGTGATGTATGTTAAGAGTGTTTTAACATCCCCCGATTGACTCTGAAGTCCATCCTGATCGCACTGATTTCAAATTATAAATATTAAACATGTTCAATATTTACGATCGGATATCCTGTTGTGTGTGAGGAACCCAGAGGACAGCCGATGACGCAGTCACGTGGGAAAGAACGATAGCAAATTGAGAACCAAGCTGATTGAAGTGGAAGGACAACAACGCCGTCATGGGGGCCGCAGATTTGTTTTTGTTTTTTTGTCGGGACTTTTGACGTTCATGAATGGAAACTGTTTGTGGTGTGCTGTTTTGGCCAAATTGTTGCTCACCACACACTACAGGAACTGTCAAATTTAACATAACATGTCGTTATGTGTTGGGTCTCTCACTTTTTCAAAATCTTTTATGTTTTGAAAAATCCTTTAGTATGGGCCGGCCTTAATGAAGCCGGTGGTTAAGACAGAAAGAGTGTCACAGTTGTCCCCATGAAGATGCCACTGCTCTGCAGGAAACAATCCGAGAAAGAAAAGCTTTTCACTTCAGACATGGCCGTCTTGGACAACACAACATGCTGCCCTAGCGATTGTCTCACCGATGTAATCACTACTTTTTGTATTAGATTAGATTTTGTCTACCTAAACTGCTGATTGTGTGCTGACTTGATTTTCATTTGGTCAAGTATTGTTTTACTTCAAGGGGATATTGATTTTGTAATCCATAATGGTGTATATATGTGTGTATGTGTAGAGTGTAAACTGAGAAGGCCCATTTTACACGGATTTAGTTAACATGCCATTTCAAACTGCCAAAGCACATTACCAGATGTCTTACGTCGACTATTCGTATCGATACAGCCTCATTGATCTCTCCATGTGAGGCAGAGCTCGAGTGTAGTTTTGCCTGGTGTTTGAGAGGCTAACTTCCTACCAGCGAGAGGAGTTAGAGGAGCCCTGGCAAAGTGGTACCTAGGGTCCATTTTAGCCCATGGCAAAGCTGGTTCCTTCTTCCTCTCCCTGCACAGGTGCCAGGGCTTAGGGGGAGGGAACACCTGCCAGCCTGTTTCCCCATGGCCACGGCAGGCTGGAGAGGCATTTTCCCAGGCTCCCCAGATGAATGGTCACTAATAGCCGTG
>CAKALG010028224.1:0-11025 GCA_916700815.1 Helicolenus hilgendorfi | reverse complement strand
CTTCAAGCCGTTTACCCTCGCCATCAGTGGAACCCTCGGAGGAGGATAGTGCAACGACAGAGCAGGCTGCGCAAGAGGAAGAGGGCTCACGAGTCCAATGCCTGAAGGGGCCTGCCATTAAAAATAAATGAAAAGTACACCGAGATACGCCACCTGTGGAGTGGAAAGTTTGCCCGGAAAACACAGAGAGCGGTATTCTGTTTGAACAAATCAAACTGATCAAACAGTTTGCCGAGAAAAGGAGGGGAGGACACGAGGGAGAGGAAATGCTCGATGACAGAATTCATTCTCGAATGGAGATGACTTGTGGTGTTGCAGTGGAAAGAAAGAGGCTTTGCTTTTTTGCATTTGCATAAAGAAATGAAACCTTTCAGTATGAATGAAATTGAATCTTTGACTCAGGTGACATACTGTATAGAAAAGGTACATATATGCACTCATGGACTGCAAAATAAAAGCTGGATATACCTTGCCGGCTTCCACAGGATGTCACTTTACATCATTCTTAACATCTACGGAAAAGGAAAATATATCGCCCAGCAGCTATAAAATGTTAAATACATTTATGTAGAATGACGTACGGTAAGATGTCGCCTGTCAATTACTACACCGTCACTATCTCTCGTAGTTCATTTGCACTGTATGTCACTTCCTTTTATCCTTGGAATGTGTGTCACTACGCACTAAACTAAAAATATTCTGATTCTACGCTGAGAGGTGGAGATCTAACCATATTACTAGCTGGCAGAAACTCAATCTGACCAAGCCAAAAAAGTAATATTGTAATCATGACATCTACCACCGAAGAGGACGAAAAGAGAGGACGGAAGACAGAAAAAGTCTGATGACCTCAAAAAATGCAGTTTTGTAGTTTATACAGTGGAAAAGGAAATCATTTTAGAGGTAATATTATACCCAGGGCCATCTAAACCACTACTTGCAGTATAGTGAAGAGACAGTATCTCACTGGAGAAGATCAGGAGCAGCTGGAGTTCAAACAAAACACATTATTAAGAATAAAAAACTCCATTTCAGGAGTGGGATATGAGAAATATTGAATTCATTGTGGAAACATTGGGTTTCGTTTCGTCTGACAGAATAAAGCTAAGAATTAGAGTTTTGACAATTTCCAAGGCACACATTTTTCACTTGACACGCCATTGAACTGACACTTAAACTCACATGCACTCATACTTGCCAACCTTAAGACCTGAAAAATAGGGAATTTGAATTTCAGAGACTTTTTTTTTTCCTGCATTCTGGTGACTTTTAAAAAATGAAAACAACTAAATATTAAGCATTTTTATGTTAAATAGGCCTAATTTTAATTTTACTTTTAATTCTCAAGAAAGAAAACTGAATAATTCGCACCTCCGGTGTGAATCTCTGGCATAAACTCATATTAATCAGTTTTTATTCATTCATTTTTTTTTTTCCCCTGCTTGAGTATTTCTTTGTCTTGGTTCTCTCCATTTCTCTCTTCTTCTCTCACTCTCTGAAGGCCCTTTCAGACACAACATGACAACGGCACTACTATTATTTCCAATGGCGTGTGCAGGCTGATACCATACAATACCTGATCCATCAAAAATGCCTGGATCGGCCCAAATCCAGATCCCGCAGATTGTCTCGGGACATCCCTAATTAAAAGCCTCCCTTCACGCTACCAAACCAAACATTCCTCCACCCCTTTGCAACTATGGGGAGCTTGTTAAAGTCCAGACACACCAAACCGACATTAAAGAACTAGCAACGTTGAAGGCGGAGTCTTGCGTCGCCTCACTTTGCCTGTGTCTTGGCCAAAAAGTTGCACTTGAACACACCGCAAAGACTACAGTCAACGGCCAACTAGCACAAACATTCTGCGCCTGTGCGAAAGGAAATAACTCTGCATACCAACAGGTAGTGGTGGTCATGTTTTCGTCATTCAAAAAGGGAAACTGGAATACTGACAGACGCTCACCGATACCTTGAAATGTGTCAGAGCCTTTAGATTAGACACTGAAATGTGAAAAGGAGCCAAGAGGTAAGGCTCAGAATGAGTAATGGATGAGAGAGTAGGCTCGAGGACACTTAAGTTGAGAATTATGTAATATGTTCAGACTTTAGTTCTTCAAACTACATCTGCAGTATATAAAATAACGCACAAAACTTTTCAAACTTGGTGATCTAATCCAATGCGTGGGTCAGTGGTCTATGACATGTGTCTGAGTGGCAGAGAACCCAAACAGCCGTAAGGGGTGTCTGGCCTATGTCCGTCTCTGTGTGTGTTTCTGTCTATCTCGGTGCTTCTGTTCTCTCTCTCTCTCTCCCCTCGTCCCTGGCTGATCTGCAGGGGGTGTCAAGACGGAACAATTCCCTTGGGACCGATGTGCTCTCATGCAGACTGCTGGCTCTGCATTAAGCAAAGATGCAGCAGAGTTGCGCCCATCATCATTTCCAGTGGAAAAACAACATAATAAAGACAAAACTGCTTCCAATGGCTTCTTTTAACCCCCTCAAGAGAACAACAACTGCTTCTATAACAACCAGTGTAGGTGTGATGGAAAATAAGGTACTGTCTGTTTGTAGTTAACCACACAATTAATTTAAAGGGCCAGTTCAACCCAAAATCAAAAATACATATTAGTCATCTTACATGTAGTTCTATTTATCAATCTACATTGTTTTGGTGTGAGTTGCAGAGTGTTGGAGATATTGTGGTTTGGTAGAAAGAAAAAGGTTTCTACATGAAACCGGTCACATCAAGGTCTGTGGATTATCTTGAGTAACTGGGTCATGATTTCCTGAAAGAGACATTGTCTTTGAGTTTTTCAAATGTATGTTTTGGTGCTTTGAGCACCACAAATCGAGTGCCATATAGATCTATTATATTGGATAGAAGGCAGACATCTTTAAGGCTGATATCTCTAACACTCAAAGTAATCTAGGTTGATAAATAGCACTACAGGTAAGTAGGAAAAATGTGTATTTTTGATTTTGGGGTGAACTGTCCCTTTAATACATACAGTATGTAATAACATTAAAATAATATAATCACCAAAAGGACAACTTTCAGTGACTGAAACATAACGTGATCTGATTAGAACCTTTTTCATAGATTCTAGAATATAGCCATGCAGTTAATTGCGTAACATTAATGATAATGACATGGCAAATAATGTGTCACAGATGGTTTTTAATTACACTTTTAAACCTAATTGTGCCTGTAAACGGGGCATGATGAGTTGTTGGTGCATCTTGCCACTAAAAAACAATAAAGATGCAACTGTTTGGGTATATTTATTTCCTAACCGCAGTAACAAAAGTATGTCAATTTAACAATAAAACAAAGAATTGAATTTGGGATAATACATGTAACTGACTTTGTGTATCCCTGTACCACGTGTGTCTACTTTATCCAGCTGCCTCTTCTTCAGTGTCTGATAAGAAAGAGACGGGTGGCCCATCGTTTTCTTTTATCCCTCCGCTGTCTCCTCACTGCCACTCACACAGGGCCTGAGAATGAGTTCTTATCTGCTGTGTGTGGGCTCTGAGCACACACACACACACACACACACTCACTCACACACACAAAAACACACGGGACCGGCATAACAAGCAGAACCGCCTGAGAGATGGACCGCAGAGATACCATACAAGCGAGCAGGAATACATTAATAGTCAAGTGAGATGAGCCATGCAATATTAATCAGAGCATTATCAAACATCATCTCAGATTGACTCTCACATGCCGAGGAGCTGCATAGAAATGTACACACACGTACTAAACGAACCTGAAGTGGGTCTCCGTGGGAGGTAATTGAGTTTAATTGAAGGAAAATGGAGGAGATTACATTTGTTGGTATAAGTTTGTTGGTATATCCAGAGTCGGGGAAGTACGGCGGCTATTCCCTCAAGTGTTAAAGAGTCATGTTGTACTAGTACATGACGTATAAGCACTGAGCCATATGTGAGGTGAGAGGGAGGTTTACATCAGAGCCTCCACGGGGTTTAACCCGCTCAAATGAAGCGGAGAGAGAAGCAGCATGTTTCCCATGATGCCATTTCCCCATAGATAAACACATAACCACCTCCAGTAGGTCATGCATTAGCAGTGGGAGAGTGAAGTGACATTGGTCGGGTTGCGAGGGATAGGAGAGAAGGGGATGAAGGACGAGGCTTTGGCTTATTGAAGTAGAGCTCAGCAAAAAAAATGGAGAGTGTATCTCCAATCACTGACCTTCATGAGGCCACGGTATGTCTGGCTGAGTACAAAACGCCTCATTCTCAAGCGGCAACCTCCAGGGCTGAAACATGCAGCCAACACTGAAGAGCAGTTCCTCTAATGGCCACTTGAGGCTGGCTTCAAAAGCGAGTCAATCTCCATAGACCCCCATGTTAAAGTGCCCAACTTAACAGCCAACCGTTCACAGCCTGGTACAAAAAACAGTTTTGGTCTCTATAACTTATTTTCCTATTCATGACGAATGTATATAGTGCATATAACTCACCCGTTTAAGTTATGCTAATTAAGGGCATGGCTGCTTCGAGTGACCGGTAAGTGTCGCTAGTCACTAGCTCCGCCGTGTTTGTGATGTTGATGCGCCATTTGGAATATTTTTCTCATGCAAATAGCAGACAAATAATATTGCTTTCTCTGCGGTTAATTGTACTAACAAACCGTCCAAGAAGTCTGTGCTCCAGGTTTTACGGTGAGTGAAATTCTAGTATTATTTTATATATATGTTAGCACTAAGTAGCAGGTAGGCTATAGGTGGGTGCGCTCACCATGCCCGACTTGCTAGCTTAGCTCGTTGTACTAAAATACACTCTAAGGAGTCGGCTGTTCTTTTTTTCCAGTAGGTGCATTACAAACAAGCCTGCTGCTTTTCGCTGGCCAAAATTAGCATAGCAATTAATATCACAGTTAAAGTGAATTATGGATGCACCGTGCTAACCAAGCTAGCTACCTAGCATTAGCTGGTAACTTAACAGCTCCACTCTCTCGTCCAAATAATGTCAATTCTGGCACTTAAAAAACCCCCAAAAAAACAAGCTTGAGGCCAAAACTTGAGGCCTTCAAAACGACTATGTTTTAAACACAATCTATGGCCACTCTGGGATTTTTCTGTACAAGTTTATGTACATATATAGATATATAGGCCTCAGTGGGATTAAAATCTGTACAGCATTCAACCTATTGTATCTTTAGATCCTCGATTTGTAGGAATAAGTCACATGAAGACAAAATTCAAATTGAAGAAGCATAATATAGACCAAATGTAGACAGAAGTAACAGTAGAATTGCAATGTGATGAAGCAGAACTACAGTTTACAACCATGAAACCCCAACAAACCCTACAAAGTGAAGAGAGATAGAGCCTGAGCTGTCAGCCTATCGTCAGTCTGAATCACACATTCCCAGACAGAAAACACAAGAGGCATGAAATGCAGACTGGTGAACAATGAGTATCTGATGCCAACTCAGTCTCATCTTTTCTCCAAGTTGAGTAGCTTTGTCTTCCTGATGATTTTACTGCGGTGCCCTCAGGGCTGAGGTGGAGCCTGTCAGGCCACATTGGTTGGTATTTACGTGAGTGGGTGGGGGGCACTATAGCCCACAGCATGCTACACCTCACACCTATATGTGCGTGTGTACATCTGCAGGAAGGTGGCTACCAGCAGTAACCAGCCCAGACAGCTGCTCCTCGTTCCCGCCGCCTCTGGAGGTGAAGCTGAGTTTCTTAGTATAAGGGAACGTGGGGTTTGAGTGTGACAGCAAAAGAGTGGCTTAACACAATACCCTCTGTCGTCTTTGTAGTAACAAGACTCTCCTGGGTTTGTGTACATCCTCTGCAAACATAAGCAGTAGAGATTTTGCATCTCCTCTTGATCACATGGACCGAGAGATACATTTTCGATCTTTCTGGTTGCCTGCCAACCACTCTAACGATTTTCATCCTTACATCACGCCGTCTGGCACTCGCGAAGCTATAAATGTGTGCAAATGCGTCTGAGAGGCACGCTGTGAAACTGAAGGATCTGTCCCTGACCCTGCAATCTTCTAGAGTTGCAATTATAACCGGCGTGACAGTCTAAAATGTACAGTTTATTTTGTGAAATAACTGCAAAGACTGTTGAGCATTCAAAAATAAATGAAACACACCATTCCTAAAGCTCCTTAAGTTTAGTCAGACATATGAATTAAACATAAAGAAACATATTTTTTACTGGATTTGGGTGTGTGTTGATGACTAATACAGATTTAATCAAAAACGTTTTACAGCAAAGTCATCTCAGCTGTGCAGGGCCACAAACAAACCTAACATGTTTCATGAATCATGGAGTTGAAACCCCAAGGACGTATACAAAGTTGCCTGTTTTTAATACTAAATACTCAGACAAAAGCGTCGAGTCTGCTCTGCTTTGCAGCAGCCAAATTAATTCTTGCAAGACAAAACAACACAGTTTGACAGAACGCTTCACTCTGAAACACCCCGCTCATATTTCACTTACTCATCTGGGTCGTTTGTATGCGAACACAGTCGCAGCGATTATCGCACTCAATCTGATGCGTCTGGAGGGAGCTTTTCAACCGGAAGTCAGCCGATGATTTTTGTCGTCGTGACGTCAAGCTTATTAGCTCGACTCGTTTCGTATGAACCCCCGGAAAAAAAGAGCAGAAGACCTGATATGCAAACAAATGGGACCGCGATGAGCTTAGTCACACGCTGATGCCTCGCAGGCGTGCTTCTGGGCATGCACAGAGAGAGAATTGTCATTGCATTGCATACGGCTGGATGACTAATATTGAGCTGCAACAACCCAAGGGTGCAACAAGCCATAAATCCAAAATCACTGAGCAGCGGTCTGAAAATGAGTGCGGGGAGGAATATAATAGAGAAATATGACTGTTGTTTATTAATCTAATTTTCCAAAACTGCATTGTTTTCCAGGCATTGTGTGGTTTTGTGTGGGAGGAAATGTCTCTGTGTGATGACTGAAAGTAACTAAACAACATAGAATATGCAAATTCGAGGCCAAGAAGCAAAAACTGCTGTCAACTCAAACAGCAAAAAGAAAACAATGTAAGACTAAGAAGAAGTTTTCAACTTCATTTGTATACAACTTTATACACATTTACGGCCGTCAGTGCTCTATATCTCATAGAACATCTGTTCATACCCCAAATCCTCCATTGGATGACACATTATGGCCAGAGAAATAGCAAGAAAAGACTATGATATGAGACCTCAAATAATTATCTTTACTGACCCAAAACAGCTAAAGTTGGACTTTGAAATCAAGCCAACTAAAGTCACCAGTTAGTAGTTAGTTGTTGACATGGATAGGCTTATGACTGCATTATTAGTTTAGGGGATCAAAGAATAGATATATCTTATTAAATGCATTATATAATGAAAAGTGTAATGGGAAATACAAGCATAGAGATAAGGTCAAAAGTTTTCCAATCCATCAACATCACCATGCCATTTAAAGGAACAGTGTGTTACATTTCGGGGGATCTATTAGCATAAATCGAATCTAATATTCATAACAATGTTTTCATTAGTGTATAACAACCTAAACCAAAGAGACGCATTTTTCTGCTCCAGTCTTTTCAAAATAAACTTCTGTCTTCTCAGGAAACAACTTTGTTAGGTTTAGGCAACAAAACTACTTAGGTAGGTTTAGGAAGAGATCGTGGTTAAGTTACACCGGAAGCGGCGTGACTTAAGTACGGAGGTTACGTGACAAATCAATCAATGTTGACTTCTGGTTTCACACGGGATCCGAAGAGCGGTCTCCTGGGAAAAAGTCTGGTGTTTTTTGACCCACCCTTCCGCCCCGACTTCCTCCCTACACAGCGTTGTGTCTCACTCTATATTACCTGGTTCAAAATTACATGGATTACATAAGAATTGATTTCTTGGGATATATATATATACAATATATGTAGTGCATTTTTTTTCCGTAGATATAGCTACGAATGGTCTATGAGAACAGCCTGAATACATTTCATTAAAGTCATATGTCATTGACACTGTTTTAGAGAGGCTTTAATTCATCTTTATAGTCATTTTGAATGGCTGAATATTTGTGGTGCTGCTGTGTAAAAATATGTTTACAGGAGACAAATGTCTTCACGCTCTATATTTCTCAAAAACTACCCTTTCCGTCTCGATGATATAAATAAAGGTATTTCCCTTTACTAGTTCAACAGGAGCCACGATCGAATGACGGGCTGTTGGGAATATTTGTTTACTGATCTTTAAACCCCCGTCACTATACCGTACGTATTGAACCGAAACGCAGAGGTGAAAGTGAGCTGTGCGACACAGTAACAGATGATGAAAACAGAAGGTTTATGCTCTCTCATTCCTCTCCTGAGCAGATCCCTCTCCTCCTATCGGCCCTCGCAGGACCCTAAAGAGTCATTTCTCCAGTCTGTCAGACGGCACGGGTTGAAAGGATCCCATAAGAAACTGCCATTTATACAGTATATAAATTCACGCCTTCAGACTTATCGTTTTCTTTTACTTCTCCATCATAGAGGCAGAGGAAGTAATTTAGTGACGGAATATGGAGAGTGTCAGCCGGTGGGAGATAAAGATGCCGGCGCCTCGTTCCCCCCAACCCCGAGGGAGAAAAGGATGGTATTGCATTTTCACAGAAAGGCTCTGGTTGCCACCATGAGAAGCTGCTGTTGGTTGCTAAGCCGTATACTGTTAGAAGTATCAAACCTCCAAATATTGCACCTCACAAGCTGTCATGTCAGAGCAGATGGGTGTTACAGAGACTATGCAACATGCTTTCAACCAACTACTGGAACTGTCAAGGGATGTGTGAGCAGCGGGATGTGACTAAAATACCAATAGACCATAACTGTGTTAAGGAAGAAGTGAATTTTACAGGTGGCGCCGCTGCATACAAAGTCAGTGTAAAGATGCAAGAAGACGCGAAAGGACGTAAATTCACTCTAGGCAGCACGACCAGACAATTTTGTTTGGAAGTGAACAAAAAAATATGAGCTTATCCAGAAGCTGTATGGCTTAACTTCATGAGCAGACAGAGACAAGGACAAAAAAGACAGGAACCGGTGGAAAATAATTGAAAAACTGAAATCTGAGTCTGAGCTGTCACACATGGCCAACGCATACGGTGCTATGAATGACACGATAATGCGCAAGGCGAAAGCGTGCAATAAGAACGCCGTTCTTGCTTTTGGCATGTCGTTTGTACGCCGTGTAGTCTGTACTGACTGCAAGGTAAATGCATCTGCGTAAATGTGCTAAGCTCAGAGCTAGTGATGTAGAATAAAAGGTGTGAAAGACTGCTTATGAGAGGGGAGGTGTTGACAAACACTGTCAACCAGGTGACTGGTGTTCGAGAACGTTAGTGACTGCGGTCCAGCCAAAAACGCAAAAGTCTGTCACTGAGTGAGTGATGAAGTTACACGATTGGTCAGCCAAGTGTTGGAGTTTCCTCATCAGATGTTGCTCTTTCAAAATAAAAAGGCGGGGAACAGTCCTTTATGCCAATGAGCCCATCCAGCGTGACACGTCCGTCTCACGAAACTTGGACCAAGCTGTCAAACTAGGCAATCTAGTTCTAAAATGAAACATGATTCAGTAGTGGCATAGCCTATTTGTTCCTTAAAATGTTTTCAGAAGTAGATTTTGGTGAAAAGTTTAGACAGAATAGCAGAAAGTTTATGAGCAGGACGTCATGTTGTTTGAAACGGCAAGCATGGACCAAATGGGTGCATTCCAACGGCCAGCTGAGTGGAGCAGCACGTCTCCTAGTGGACTCGCCGGACCTGGTGGACATGCACCACTGGATTTAACATTATAGACATGACCACTGAATCTTGTTAAGTGAAGTTTGTGACATGTTTTCCGTACTTGTTTCATTGTTTCCGCACATACTTTACTTAGTTTACGTACTTATTTCAAGCTCAACCATGATGTTTTTCCTAATCCCAACCAAGTGGCTTTGTTGCCTAAACCTAAGTGAGTGGTTCTGTTGCCTATACCTTACTGCGGACGTTACAAGTTTTGTTGTGTGGCATACAAATGACACACGGAAAGGTTCAATTGCGTCCTCATGACACGCAGAATGTTGACCAGAGATAGCTGATGTCTGTACAGTGGTTTTGTGCCCCCAAAAAACAAATCTAAATGGTAAGTTAGAGGGTTATTAAGGTACATTCAAGCTGAATGTGGAGAGAGTTTTCACCTAGAATAATTTGTTTGTGTTGTCCATGTTTATTTTAACTACGTGAACAGGTAACGTAACGCCTGTACAGAAATCAGCCCAGACTTTGATCTGATTGATCTCAAAATTCACCAGGAACTCCACTTCTTTATGTCATCTTTCCTCCAGTTTCTCTCCATTTTCTTCCCGTCTGTACGTTTTTTTAACTGAAACAGATGATCTTGTTGTGAATGTGCGCCTTCTAGAGCAAATCCACTTTCTAATCCACGTTCTATTGACTTTATATTAACTCAAAGAGGACAATGGAATAGGATTTACAGGCACTATACTGGATCGAAAGACACTATTGAAACACATTATTGATTTCTGAATAGACATATAGCTACTACAAAGGATTGGCATTTCCTTTTATCCAAAATCTAAATAAAAACAAACTACAAATATGGCTCCTTCATGAGAGCAAAATCATATTTTGTTTTTTGCAGTCTGCCTGGTGCTGCCATCATGATATGGAGTGCTGCAGGGCAGAGCACCTCACCGCTAATTGATCTGATATGAGACGATGGGCCTGTGTGTGCGTCTCTGTTGTTCTAACCGCGAGATAATCATGATCCATTTCCCAGTCGGCCATCCAGGGCCAAGATGTTGCATCCTAATATAATCCATCGAGCTGGGTTTTGTCTGGTCAGATAAGTGCTGTAATTAATTATATTAGAGGGGGAAACTTCATTAGGTAGCTAGACCTCAGCTTCAGCACACCTCAGCCTGAGAAGCTCATGTATTCCGCTCACAAGCGTTCACTGCAGAAATATGCACATACGCTTA
>CAKALG010028221.1:9677-25811 GCA_916700815.1 Helicolenus hilgendorfi | reverse complement strand
GGTACGCCGAGCCACGCAGCCCTACACTTCTGTGACCATCGGACACTGCACGCACATGTTTGACGTTATTTCCTGCGTGGATTGAGTGGCACAGGATATGACAGATTGCAAATATTTCACCACTTCCTGTGTCCGCAAAGTGGCGCTAGAGGGCACGTGCTAAAAATGCATTATACTGCTCATTATCAAGTGTAGACCACACAATGTAAATCTCATGTGAATCGGTTGATGGTTGTCACATAACGCTGACTTCCTGTTGCCAGTAGGTGGTGCTATGACTATGAGTCAATATTACTATGTAGATGTCCTCAGGCCTGAACTCTCATGAAGTATGCCAATTTTGAAGCAGATTTGACAAAGTACAGTTGAATTACAACAGTTTGTTTTTCAATGGCGAATCATGTAAATTCTCTGCCACACCATGTCAACGTCGTTTAAAAAAACTCCCGATTTGAACAACTTTTCATCGCAAAGGTTAAGATTTTACCGACCAAATCTGAAGTTGACAGGGTTAAATCTTCATACGACACCACTACTTGTATGACACAATACTTGCATGACACCACTACTGGTATGACACAAGTACTCGTATGACACGGTTATTTGTACGACACGACTCGCACGACACCACTACTCGTATGACACAAGTACTCGTATGACACGACTACTTGTACGACACGACTCATACGACACCGCTATTCGTGTGACATGACTTCTCGTATGACACAATTACTCGTACAACACGCCTCGCACGACACCACCACTCGTATGACACGAGTACTCATACGACATGACTACTCGTATGACACGACTCGCACGACACCACTACTCGTATGACACAAGTACTCGTATGACATGACTACTTGTACGACACGACTCGCACGACACCAGTATTCGTATGACACAACTACTCGTACGACATGACTCGCACGACACCACTACTCGTATGACACCACTACTCATACGACACCACTCGCACGACACCACTACTTGTATGAAACAAGTACTTGTATGACACGACTACTCGTACGACACGACTCGCACGACACCACTACTTGTATGGCACCACTACTCGTAAGACACCACTCGCACGACACCACTACTCGTATGACACAAGTACTTGTATGACATGACTACTTGTATGACATGACTACTCGTATGACGCGACTCGCACGACACCACTACTCGTATGACACGACTACTTGTACGACACGTCACAACTTGCGTACGTAGCACATGTACTAGTTCTCCTTATTGATTTTAAAGATGATCTTATATGTTCAGACTCAACAGGTCAAACAGTTTAGGTCAGTAAGTTGAATCAGATGATTAAGTGTTTCCTGACCTTTCTCTTCTGTTTCAATGAACTTCATTTGCTGCTCTTTGAGAACAGTAAAAACACGATCAGATGGCGGCTGAGAGGTCAAATGATCCACATGCCGAGTTAGCGCCATGAAACCAGATGAGATCAGGTCATTAAAAGAGCTCAGACGATGGAAACCTGATGAACGTGATGAAGGTTACAGGCTCCTCCTCAACGCTCTACACTGATATCTGATGTTTTATATTTCTGGTGTTTCTGACTAAAAACAGTTATGGTCTCAATCCTGAACACTGATTCGTCACAATAATACAAACAACACATTAAAGGTATGAACGGTTCCTCTCGGATCGTTCTGTTCTTCATGGTTCTACAACATTGTTTGAGTGTTTGTGTTTAACTCACCCAGAGTGACCCTGCCAACATTTATCACATTTCCAACATAAATGTGTCCGATTGTATAATGTTAGCTTTATCACATGTTGAAGGAAAGGTCCAGGACCAGGTCTTGGACAAGGTCTAGGTCCAGGTTGAAGCCCTGCAGCTGTGTGGTTTGATAAGATCTAAATCTAGTCTAAACCCAGAATAAAAGAGATCTAAATCTAGTGTAAACTCAGAATACATTAGATCTAAATCTAGTCTAAACCCAGAATAAAAGAGATCTAAATCTAGTCTAAATCCAGAATAAAAGAGATCTAAATCTAGTCCAAACCCAGAATACTAGAGATCTAAATTTAGTCTAAACTCAGCATAAATCACATTTTGAAAGAAACTGAGGTGCAGCACCAGGTCTTGGACCAGATCCAGGTGCAGGTGGTTTCCGTCAGTCGGAAGGATTATAGTTAACTCTTCTGGAATCTGGTCGGACTGGTCCAATCAGGAAATGAGTGTTAATGGCTGTTTGTTCGCATGCGGATTGCGACCCGCCTGCTCTGCATAAATAAAAATAATTGTTAACAACAATAATTTCATTAATAATTAATAATGATAATCACGATACTTATGTAACTGGAACTAAATGTTCAGGCGTATTTCAGGTCAATGAACCCTCAACCTAACCCCTCACTGCTGCCGGCGGACTCGTCTCACGTTAACCAGAATGTTTCAGCAGACTCCCAACACGGAAGCTGTCAGACCAAACTACATTCAGAAAACACCTGATTTAATGTGAAGTTCAGCAGCTGAGTGAATGTGTGAAGGCGTGTTTACAACGAATGATGTGCTGCAACAAAAACTCTTTTTGTTTCTGGTAAATATGGTTCAACCAGTTCTGCTCTGAAGAACATCATACCAAACATAGCACGCAACCACACACCTAGACACTTTATACACACACACACACACACACACACACACACACACACACACACACACACACACACACACACACACACACACACACACACACACACACACACCTAGACACTTATTACACACCTACACACGCACACACATTGTTAATAATTGGGTCCATTTCCTGGTGAGATCAGTTTACAGTCGGACTGGTTCAGTTTGTGGCTCATTTTTAGAAACACTTTCAGTCTCTATATGAAAATAAGAGTGCTTTCACATCAGGGAACCGGGCCCGGATCCGAGTCCACTTGTCCCCAAAGTCCAGTTTGATTGATAAGTGTTTAACGCTCCGTATCGTACTCGGGAAGCAGTTCGTCGATCCGTGCCCGAGTCCACTTGAAAAGGTGGTCTCGGGCACGCATCATGTGTATTCAGGTACGGTTCGTATCAGGTGTGAAAGCTGCTCCGCTGAAGTGGACTCCCATTTAACGTTAGCAGTCAGCGAGTAGTTTTGAAATGGCAGGCCTTTTATCAACACTGCCGGTCTCCTCCGATATCTGTATACATATAAAACATATCTATGTCTGTATCTGCACAGAGCAGCGATCTCATCCTCCGAGCTGCACGGCTGTGGGTGATACAGCAGGAAGGCGGGCGAGAGGTTCCTTAAAATAAAAACAATAGTAGATGCTTGGGTTGGACGATGTTTGTTATTTTATTTAACTAGTTTAATGGTCTGAGTCGGTATATTTTCACATCTAACTCGGTGAAATAAGAGTTTATTTCGACCAAACCAGAGTTGGTGATTGTTGGAAAGACTAACGACGACAGTATTGATGTTTTATTTTGTTTCTGTCACGTTTGAATGAGTGTTTCATGATGCTTCGCTACGTACAGATAATCTCAACATAAACACGTGGATGATGACGTAAGTGCACTCGGGTACAGAAAAACTACTACAAAAAAAGCTGAGTGGAGAGGGGAGGGGGGCAATTGTACTCGGGCACGGTACGGATCAATCGTACCTAATACGCCCTAAGACGCTTCACTGGAATAAAATGTGCTGGAGATTTTAGCTAAATCTAGTGTAAACCCAGAGTAAAAGAGTTCTAAATCTAGTCTAAACCCAGAATAAAAGAGATCTAAATCTAGTCTAAACCCAGAATAAAAGAGACCTAAATCTAACCCATATGAGTATATCAAATATATTTTGGTATGAATCTGGTATAAATCCGGCGTAAACGCTATCCTGAATCTGGCTTTAAGTCATTGTAGATGTGATGTAATCTAATGTGACCTGATGTAATCTAATGTTATCTAATGTGATCTAATGGGATCTAAGTGGAGACAGAAACATCAGGAGCTGAACTTGAACTAAATATGAGATAGATACGATGGAATCAGTGTATTTAAATTGTATTAAAAGCATTAAACTGAGTTTAGACATTCAGACAAACAGGTGATCAGGAAGAAGAGGATGGAGAGAAGAGGAAGAAGAAGGAGGGGGAGGAGGAGGAAGAAAGAGGGAGAGGAGGAGGAAGATGGAGGGGGAGGAGAGAGTCTGAGTATATAAAGCTGCTGCTTTCTTTCCGCTGAGTTCAGAAACTCAACAATCGCAAAGGTTTCGTCACATTTAATAACGTTTCCTGTCGACAAGTCGAACAACAACAAAAATGCTCCCACGGTGAGTTTTTAATCTTCCGATAAACTTTCAATATCTCACTTTATTAAACTGTTTGACAGATTTTAATTACGTTTACAGGCTTTACTCATCAGACTACTGCAGGAACAACATTAATTATTACATCACAACCACACATTGACAACTCTGCTGAACATCAAAGTAAACAAACTTTATGAACGTTTACAAAACTTTAACTTTATGAAACACTTTGTAAAAGCTAATGAAACTTTATGAAACTTTATGAAACACTTGGTAAAAGCTAATAGAACTTTATGAAACGTTATTAAACTTTATGAAACACTTGGTAAAAGCTAATAGAACTTTATGAAACGTTATTAAATTTTATGAAACACTTGGTAAAAGCTAATAAAACTTTATGAAACTTTATGAAACACTTGGTAAAAGCTAATGAAACGTTATGGAATTGGATGAGGCTCATGGAAATGTTCTGTGCTAAATAATTATAACTAAAGTAATTACCTGACATTCCTGCCATGTTTGAACATTTTGTACTGTCGAGTTAATGACACCTGATAATTATCTGCTGTTTCTATTGTTGTGTCTATAGATTCTAATCAAGTCTAGTGGCCCATTGCAGTTTTCACATGTTTGATACTTCACTTGAGTTTTTTCCATTTGGGGACTTTTGACTTTTCCTAATCGACACTTCAAAAGGAAATACTTAATTTTTTTCCACTACATCATTTATCTGATGGCATCGGGACGTGTGCTGCTATAAATAAAGTTTAAAATAAACAATTAATGAACTGAACCTTTCATTTTAATGCTGATATCTGTTTACTTTGTTAAAGTTCAGTGTTCAGTATTCAGGTTTCATTTGGTGGCCAGTCTGTGAGCAGAAGGACTTCAGTGTTTCAGTCTTTTCTGTCTCTGAGGATCTGAGCAGCTTGTTTCTCTCTATACGTCAGAAAAGAACAGACGCTTTGTCTTTTTCCTCTGTGGAAGAAACACAAAGAAACGCAGTCATTTAACCCTTCAGGCTGAAGACGGGCTTCACCCACCGGCCACTCAACACACCGGACATTCATCACCTTACGTTGTTTTACTTTACGTTGTTTACTTTACGTTGTTTACTTTACGATCTTTACTTTATTTACTTTACGATCTTTACTTGATTTACTTTAAGCTCTTTACTTTATTTACTTTATGTTATTTACTTTACGATCTTTACTTTGTTTACTTTAGGATCTTTACTTTGTTTACTTTACGATCTTTACTTTGTTTACTTTACGATTTTTACTTTATTTACTTAATTGTATTTACTTTACGATCTTTACATTTCTCACTTTACTATCTTAACATTCTTTACTTTGTTATTTACTTTAATTACTTTATTTTCTTGACTTTACTTTCTTTACATTCTTAACTTTTCGTTCTTGACTTTACATTCTTTATGTTCTTGATTTTACGTTCTTTACACTCTTGACTTCATGTTCTTTATGTTCTTGACTTTACGTTCTTTACATTCTTGACTTCATGTTCTTTACGTTCTTGACTTTATGTTCTTGACTTTACGTTCTTTACATTCTTGACTTTACATCCTTTACGTTCTTGACTTCACGTTCTTTACGTTCTTTACATTTTTTACGTTCTTCACGTTCTTTACGTTCTTTACTTTCTTTACGCTCTTGACTTCACATTGTTTACGTTTTCTACGTTCTTTATTGTCTTTACGTTCTTGACTTCACGTTCTTTACATTCTTTACATACTTTATGTTCTTAACGTTCTTTACGTTCTTGACTTCACCTTCTTAACTTCACGTTCTTTACGTTCTTTACGTTCTTTACGTTCTTTACGTTCTTGACTTCACGTTCTTTGCGTTCTTGGCTTCACGTTCTTTACGCTCTTTACGCTCTTTATGCTCTTTACGTTCTTTACTTTCTTTACGTTCTTTTCGTTCTTTACGCTCTTTACGCTCTTTACGTTCTTGACTTCAGAGTGTTTAGTTTGTTTGTGTATGTGTTACAGGTGTGTTCTGTTGCTGCTCCTGGCCTTTGTGGCTGTTTCACTGGCAGCTCCTGCCCATGGTAAGTTATGACAGTCTGTCAGTCAGTCTCTCTGTCTGTCTGTCTATCTGTCTGTCTGTCTGTCTGTCTGTCTGTCTCTGATCTTGTGTCTTTTGCGGTCGTGCGTTGGGATTGGCTCAATTACGGCGAGTGCAGACCACTGCGCATGTGTTGTACTCCAAAGATATGACGCGATGGCGCTTGACCCAGCCTCCTTTCCATAGGCCTTGACTAGAACCAGGAAGTTAAACTCACTAGAACCAGGAAGTTAAACTCACTAGAACCAGGAAGTTAGACTCACTAAAAACAAACAAGGAAACAGTTTTCTGTTTCAGCTTCAAAATCCAGAGGTGTGAACGCTGCATTTAGAGAGCACCGAGGTATGAATGCTGCATTTGGAGAGCACAGAGGTGTGAACGCTGCATTTAGAGAGCACGGAGGTGTGAACGCTACATTTGGAGAGCACGGAGGTGTGAATGCTGCATTTAGAGAGCACCGAAGTATGAACGCTGCATTTAGAGAGCACCGAGGTGTGAACGTTGCATTTAGAGAGCACCGAGGTGTGAGCGCTGCATTGCAATGTGGTTCTACCAGGAGAACCAGAGTTCTCCGTCTGTTCCTGTTGATTAATGTTTATGTTGTTTCTCGCTGCAGGTCCATTATATCAGAACGATGACGTCGAATCTGATGCCTCCACCACCACCGCTGCCCCCACCATGGGTAAAGATCACACCCTACTGTGACATCACACCATGTTGCAGCCAATCACAGTTCAGATCCAGCAAACAAAGACAGTTCAGTGTTCACAGTGTCAGAAGATGTGAAACGGCATCGTACACTCCGGACTCAGTACTAACTTAAGAAATACTGACACACGCCGTAGTATTACCAGTGTGAGAGTCCGTTCAGGGCGGGAGAACGCCGTGCTGGCTAACAGGCAGTACTATACCTATGTGGCGACCTAATCGAGCTAAGCTAGCATCTACAGTCTACACCTATATCACAGATCGTTAAACAGAAGCAGCTGTAAATTAACATTCTTGCCATTACTAAGCTGGAAATTATGTTTAAACATACTCGCACAATCATTTCCTGTCTTTTCCGTTCCCGCTCTGTTTTCTCCACGAACTTCAAACTACCTGGTCAAATACCGCCGTTTGGGCAGCGCCGTTTGGGCAGCGGGCCTTCGGCATTAAAAACCGACTCACAGACGCGCCCTTTTAGCAACAGTATGTAATGAACCGGGCTTTCAACTAACTCCAATGTAAACCCACCCGTGGTGTTATTCGACGGTCGGAGCAGTGACGTAGCATTAATGGCGTGAGAGTCCGTTCAGGACGGGAGGGAGGGGAGGTGGACGGGTCGAACAGACACAAGACTTTCAACCAGGAGGCCGTCGTTCATGTCCCATGGAACAAAAAGTAACGTTGACTTATTTCGTCACGTCAGTCTTTAGTCACGTGACTTGGTAGCATTGTCAGTCCCGCGACTGCGTGAGTCGTTAGTCAGTAGTAAGTTAACGTCACTTCGACCGTTTCCTAACCCTAACTAAGTGGTTGTGTTGCCTAAACCTGACTTCCTGTGAAAACGGAAGTTTATTTTGAAAGGACCAATTTAACAAGCGTATATTGACACGCTGTCAAAGAACATATATTGATAAGAAGTGAAAGTCAATAGTTCGTTCCAGTATCACGGCTATGCTTCCGCCATTTTGGACTGAAAGTGACTACTGGACGCCAATAAGACGTCTGTTCTTAAAATTGTCATATTTAATGTCTCTACTGAAATGTCCTGTGTTGAACCATAAAATATTATAAATATTCATACTATTATAACTATTTACTTATATATTTATTAAACTTTTTGCCCCGCTGCTTCCCAGAGGAGCATAAAGTGGAAGTTGGAAAAATCCAGCACACAGATTTTGAGATCAATCTGAAATGTTTTCAAGTCAAAGATCCAGAACGGAGTCCATCGACATCATGAAGTCCACCAGTATCACAATAATAATGAGCCAGAAGAGACTGCCAGGCCCCGATCTCACAGAGACCCGCCACAACTAACCCGTAAAAAACATTGTTTTCTCCTCTGGTACAGCGCGCCTGCCGAGCTCTCCTCTCAGGCGCCGCACATTGTGTTTTCAGTCGTTTTTTTTCAAAGGGCATGTTTGAAGTGGCTGCACTTGTAGCGACTCCATGGACAGAAAATACTCATGGTACTACTTTTGGTACTACTGATAGTGTACTACTGCTGCTAGTACTGCTACCGATACTACTAACACATTGTGTTAATCAGACTTGAATGTTAGGCTGCAGCCTGACAGCCATAAGAGCAGCATGGTGATTGGCTCGTTGACGTGCGTCCATGTGATCAATAACACATCACCTGATTCATCATGATGATGTTTACTGGAGAGATGATAACCAATAACTGATACATGTGCAACATCTTGCAGATGATGATGATGCAGCAGCAACAGAAGCCAATGTCGAAACTACAGAGAGTGAGTAGGACTGGACCTCAGCAGCGGACATCAGCACAGTGATTGTCTCGCTGATACGCGTCCATGTGATCAATAACTCCTGATTCATCATGATGATGTTTACTGGAGACATGATAACCAATAATTGATACATGTCCAACATCTTGCAGATGATAACACTGATGGTGCCGATGACTCAAGAGAACCTGCAGATGGTGAGAAGGACTGGACCTCAGCAGCGGACATCAGCACAGTGATTGTCTCGCTGATACGCGTCCATGTGATCAATAACTCCTGATTCATCATGATGATGTTTACTGGAGACATGATAACCCATAACTGATACATGTGCAACATCTTGCAGATGATGATGGTGATGCAGCAATAACAGAAGCCGATGACTCAACAGAACCTGCAGATGGTGAGAAGGACTGGACCTCAGCAGCGGACATCAGCACAGTGATTGTCTCGCTGATACGCGTCCATGTGATCAATAACTCCCTATTCATCATGATGACGTTTACTGGAGACATGATAACCAATAATTGATACATGTCCAACATCTTGCAGATGATACCACCTCTGATGCTGCCAGTGACTCAGTAGAAGATGCAGATGGTGAGTAAGACTGGACCTCAGCAGAGGACAGCAGCACAATGATTGTCTCGTTGATACGCGTCCATGTGATCAATAACTCCCTATTTATCATGATGACGTTTACTGGAGACATGATAACCAATAATTGATGCATGTCTAACATCTTTAATCCTCCAATGCAGCTAGCAATGAAGCCCAAAACGACTCTGATGATGGCAGCGACAACGTGGAGAACGAAGAGTCTGTAGAGTCTGAAAATGACAAACTAGAGGTGGCAGCAGAACCTGCAGCGGGTGAGTAGGACTGGACCTCAGCAGAGGACAGCAGAACAGTGACTGTCTCGTTGACACGCGTCCATGTGATCAATAACTCCTGATTCATCATGATGACGTTTACTGGAGACATTATAACCAATAATTGATACATGTCCAACATCTTTAATCCTCAGAAGATCATGAAGACGGCGCTGATAAGGAAAGTGATGACGGTGATGAGGATGATGAGGATGATAACGGTAATGACCCTGATGGTAAAACTGAGATGCTGACTGACAGCAAACCAGCTCCGCTTGTCTTTATAAAACATTCAGACGTAAGAATGAGTCCAGAGGTCAAAAGGTCTAAAAAGAAATACAGTTTTCCTCAGTAACTTTGGTTCATTGTTTGAACCAGTCTGAACTTTCTCTAAACTGTTTGATGGGACAGGCGGCACGGTGGTTGGCTTCCATGTGTGACGTCCATGTGATCAATAACTCCCGATTCATTATGATGACGTTTACTGGAGACATGATAACCAATAATTGATACATGTCCAACATCTTCAATCCTTCAATGCAGCTAACGATGAAGCTGGCAATGCAGCTAACGATGAAGCTGACAATGCAGCCCAACACGACTCTGCTGATGAGAGCAACAGCAACAGCGAGGAGAGCGATGAGTCTGCAGACGGTGAGTAGGACTGGACCTCAGCAGAGGACAGCAGCACAGTGATTGTCTCGTTAACATGCGTCCATGTGATCAATAACTCCTGATTCATTATGATGACGTTTACTGGAGACATGATAACCAATAATTGATACATATGCAACATTTTTAATCCTCCAATGCAGCTAGCGACGAAGCTAACGATGAAGCTAGCGATGAAGCCCAAAACGACTCTGCTGATGAAAGCGACAGCGAGGAGAGTGATGACTCTGCAAAGGGTGAGTAGGACTGGACCTCAGCAGAGGACAGCAGCATAGTGATTATCTCATTGACAATAACTCCTGATTCATCATGATGACGTCTACTGGAGACATGATAACCAATAATTAATACATGTTCAACATCTTTAATCCTCCAATGCCGCTAAAGATGAAGCTAACAATGAAGCTAACGATGAACCTAACGATGAAGCTAGCGATGGAGCCCAAAATGACTCTGATAATGACGAAGCAGACAGCGAGGATAGCGAAGAATCTGACGATAGCGATGAAGATGGTGAGAAGGACTGGACCTCAGCAGAGGACATCAGCACAGTGATTGTCTCGTTGACACGTGTCCATGTGATCAATAACTCCTGATTCATCATGATGATGTTTACTGGAGACATGATATCCCATAACTGATACATGTGCAACATCTTGCAGATGGTGATGGTGATGCAACAACAACAGAAGCCGATGCCGAAACTACAGGTGGTGAGTAGGACTGGACCTCAGCAGAGGACAGCAGCACAGTGATTGTCTCATTGACACGCGTCCATGTGATCAATAACTCCTGATTCATCATGAAGTCGTTTACTGGAGACATGATCACCAATAACTGATACATGTCCAACATCTTGCAGATGATACCACCTCTGATGCTGCCAGTGACTCAGTAGAAGATGCAGATGGTGAGTAAGACTGGACCTCAGCAGAGGACAGCAGCACAGTGATTGTCTCATTGACACGCGTCCATGTGATCAATAACTCCTGATTCATCATGAAGTCGTTTACTGGAGACATGATCACCAATAACTGATACATGTCCAACATCTTGCAGATGATACCACCTCTGATGCTGCCAGTGACTCAGTAGAAGATGCAGATGGTGAGTAAGACTGGACCTCAGCAGAGGACAGCAGCACAGTGATTGTCTCATTGACACGCGTCCATGTGATCAATAACTCCTGATTCATCATGAAGTCGTTTACTGGAGACATGATCACCAATAACTGATACATGTCCAACATCTTGCAGATGATACCACCTCTGATGCTGCCAGTGACTCAGTAGAAGATGCAGATGGTGAGTAAGACTGGACCTCAGCAGAGGACAGCAGCACAGTGATTGTCTCATTGACACGCGTCCATGTGATCAATAACTCCTGATTCATCATGAAGTCGTTTACTGGAGACATGATCACCAATAACTGATACATGTCCAACATCTTGCAGATGATACCACCTCTGATGCTGCCAGTGACTCAGTAGAAGATGCAGATGGTGAGTAAGACTGGACCTCAGCAGAGGACAGCAGCACAGTGATTGTCTCATTGACACGCGTCCATGTGATCAATAACTCCTGATTCATCATGAAGTCGTTTACTGGAGACATGATCACCAATAACTGATACATGTCCAACATCTTGCAGATGATACCACCTCTGATGCTGCCAGTGACTCAGTAGAAGATGCAGATGGTGAGTAAGACTGGACCTCAGCAGAGGACAGCAGCACAGTGATTGTCTCATTGACACGCGTCCATGTGATCAATAACTCCTGATTCATCATGAAGTCGTTTACTGGAGACATGATCACCAATAACTGATACATGTTCAACATCTTGCAGATGTGGATGAGGAACCAGTAGCCAATGCAGGAACAACAGAGAGTGAGTAGGACTCTTATCTTGTTGACATGCGTCCATCTGATCAATAACTCCTGATTCAGTTCAGAGGCCAAAAGGTCGAGAGGAAGTTTTTCAGACGTCCATGTGAAGAACGTAGAGACCATGATCAAGAAATATGAGTTCATCTCCTTTATATAGACCTTAATATTAAGTTTTAAAGATTCAGACTTCAAGTAGAAGAAGTCAGATGTAAACATTAAGAAATTAAATGGAAAAAGTAGAAAGAATTCAGCAGTTAGGACGACGTCAAACACAAAGAATGAAGGGCTAATGTAGAGGTTGACATGAAGAGTTCAGAGGTCAACATTTAAGAATTCAAACGTTCTAAAAAGAAATACAGTTTTCCTCAGTAACTTTGGTTCATTGTTTGAACCAGTCTGAACTTTCTCTAAACTGTTTGATGGGACAGGCGGCAGGGTGGTGCAGTGGTTAGCACTTTCGCCTCTCAGCAGGAGGGTCGCAGGTTTGGCTTGTGGCCCTTCTGTGTGGGTTTTCTCCGATTTCATCCCACAGTCCAAAGACATGCAGGTTAATTTTTGACTCTAAATGTCCCGTAGGTGTGAATGGTTGTCTGTCTGTACGTGTCAGCCATGTGATAGTCTGGTGATCTGTCCAGGGTGAACCCCGCCTTCACCCAATGTCAGTTGGGACCCTGAACATGATAAGAGGTTACACATAATGAATGAATGAATGTTTGATGGGATATCACAACTCTAACTCGCCCACAACACGTCATTCATGCCTCTAAAGCAGTTATTGTGAGAGCCGGACAGGTCAACATTTAAAAGTAATTCTCAGAATTGAGCCACACCGAAGGAATAAACCTGAACTGTGGTTCTATGAGGAGAACATGTTTTCTCTGTTCCTGTTGATGAGTGTTCATGTTGTTTATTGTTGCAGAGTCAATTGATGAAACAACTACAGCTGCGGCCGGTAAAGATCCCACCCCACCGTGACATCACCCCACCGTGACATCACACCACTGTGACATCACACCGTGTCACAGCCACCATCTTACAGCAGAAAGAGAGATTTTCTGCATTTTGTTTCTTGTTTTATGAACTAAACTGGACCTTGTTCTTTTCACAGATAATTAAACTCTCATCCTCTGAACTGTGGAAGCTCATCGACTGCAGGTACCATCACTCACCGTGTCATTATATATACACCTACTAACAGTAGATATATATATACAGTATATAACATATATACTCCATATCTATATACCTATTAACAGTATATATACAGTACATAACATATATACCTACTAACGGCAACACACTATAATCTATATTTAACCTATACACTATAATCTATATCTATACATAAATATATATACTAACGTGTCTTTGTGTTCTCTCCCCATCAGAGCCAACCCCACAGTGGAATCCTGTTGCTATGACAACAACAACATGAGCAGCAACAACAACAAGCTAAACAGCAACTTAACTTCAACCTTCAGCTTCCTGTCTGTTTCCTCCACTCGTTCCTGATCGGTCGTCTCCGTCCTACTTCAACCTCTGGCTTTGGTTTCAAGACTGTGTGTCTGGGTGTCTGTCTGCCTTCAGTCTGTCTGTCTGTGTGTCTGTGTTCACGCAGACCAGCTGCTAATAAAGTTTAAACTGTCAAAACACAATTTCATTCATTCATTCATTCATTCATTCATTCATTAATGAACCAATCAGAGCTATTGATCTGTGATCACACACTGATTATAGATGTTGATCTGTGATCATACACTGATTATATATATTCATCTGTGATCATACACTGATTATATATATTGATCCGTGATCATACACTGATTATAGGTATTGATCCGTGATCATACACTGATTATAGGTATTGATCCGTGATCATATAATGATTATTTATTTTGATCCGTGATCATAAACTGATTATAGATATTGATCCATGATCATACAATGATTATAGATATTGATCGGTGATCATACACTGATTATAGACATTGACCTGTGATCGTACACTGATTTTAGATATTGATCCGTGATCATACACTGATTATAGCCTAGCACCAGCTTAATGTGGTGGGGCACCAGTGTATAGAAAGCTTTCTAGCATGGAGGGCAGCCTGTATGTTACTTTACTATATTTCATCTACCAGAGGGGCGTCCAAGAGGGCACTAAAGCTGTGTTTCTGTTACCTAATAGTTTCAGCACTGTGGTTTGACCTTTGCTGGTAGGCGGGCCTATATATTGTGATCCTAACCAACAGTAATGTGTTTTAATAAAGTAGCTTACCTTTCCTGGAAACCACAGAGAGCTGGTCGGACCACATTCCTAAATGTTTTTGTTTTACATTCAGCTGTTGCTCGTCCAGATTTTTCTTTCTCAATAGTGTTTGTTTCACACCCTGGGGTTAAGGTTTACAAGTTAACAAGTTAACAAGTCCATCATGTTAAACATCACTGTGTATTGGTCCAAATTCAATTCAGCCACATTTTAATGTGAAAGGTGATTATAAACCATACCTTGGTTTCTTTTCTGGTGGTGGAGCTGGTAGTCCTTTAGGAGTGTGTCTGTGGGAGCAGCTGTTTTTAATTAAGTTCATTAAGACCATGAGATGGCTGGTCAGCAGTCACTCCAAACTACTGCCTCAGGTCTCAGCTTTAACTAACTCTGAGTGGACTCATCCTGAGACTAGGACCCTGTTAACTAACCAAAATCCTGAACTCTGACTGATCTCAGATCAATCACTCTGAGGAGGTTGAACCTGAACAGAAACAGCCATCATCACTGGAGCATTGAGACCACGATTCATCATGGCAACAGATAAATGAAAAGAAGAGGCATCTAGTGGACGTAGAGATATTGATGCATGTATACACTGACTGTGCACATTTATCTATAAAAAGAAGTCACAGCAGGAAAAGTATCAATAATATAATAAAAATTAATTCAGTGTTGTCCATTAATTCATCTTTAACCAGAGTGACATTTCCTTAATAAAGTGATGAATCTGAATTTTTTTTATGTGGCGTCATTAAACATGATGCAGTGTCACATCATGTTTAATGATGCTGCATCGTGTTTTATGACTCCGTATCGTGTTTTAGGTCACCGCATCATGTTTAATGACACCACAGTGTGTTTAATGACACCACGGTGTGTTTAATGACACCGCATCGTGTTTAACGACACTGCATCGTGTTCAACGACACCGCATCGTGTTTAACGACACCGCATCGTGTTCAATGACACCGCATCGTGTTTAACGACACCCCAACATGTTTAACGATACCGCATCGTATTTTACGACACCGCATCATGTTTAATGACACCGCATCGTATTTAACGACACCGCATCGTGTTCAATGACACCGCATCATGTTTAATGACACCGCATCGTGTTTAATGACACCCCATCGTATTTAATGACACCGCAACGTGTTTAATGACACTGAATCATGTTTAATGACACCACTGCATGTTTAATAACACCGCATCATGTTTAATGACAATGCATCATGTTTATTGACACCACAACATATTTAGCTGTTGTTTAAACGATCTCCCCCACCTGTTGTTGAAGCCGTTGTTGACGGTCAGGTGAAGGACTGTCAGGTCTGTGGATGTTGACTGAAGCAGGTTGGGTAGATCACCTGAAGCTGATTACAGGTGTGCTGTAGGGGGAGGAGTCAGGTTACCTGCAGGTCGCTGGTCTGGAAGACTGAGTCCTAATACGCAGCAGATGAAGTTTCTCTGAGACCATGAATGAAAACTGACCTCAGGTCAGCAGAGGTTAACTGAGTCACACATACACACACACACACACACACACACACACACACACACACACACACACACACACACACACACACACACACACAGACTTT
>CAKALG010028215.1:0-39714 GCA_916700815.1 Helicolenus hilgendorfi | reverse complement strand
GACTGAATTAAGCGTTTGAAAATTTTGGCGGGTCCAAAATGATTGTTTTGTTTAGTTAGTGTGGAGAAAAAAACAGACAAATGTCTGAGATGATGGTAAGTGGCTGGCAACGACTTGTTGTGAAGTAAATGCAATGAAACGGGGGATGGAGGATGACAAATGTAGTGGCTGAATGACATCAATGTTATCAATCAAAGCAGCAGAACGCAGTGACTTCTAGGAGTCTTGTCAACCATTAGGTTGTCAGACAACCAGCGAAGAGGCTGCACAGAAGTTGGATGGATAACATTTTTGCCAAGATAGCTACAGCACATAACTCCCAGTAAAAATGTGGGGCTTTTGTCGGGGAGCTCCAAAAACTGTCGGGGAGCAGAAGTCGTGTAGCGTGAACTAGGCATAAGAAATCTTCTGTGTTGTGGGATAGAAACAATAGGATCCAGATTTTGTTGATAACAAAATGTTCAAACCAACGGACGAAAACTGACGATCTCCACAGGAAGTGATGCACTTCACTCTCGCTGCTTAACTGACGGAGCTCGACTCGCACGCATGTTGTTGTTTTGATTCAAAAAGATGGTGACAGGTGAAGGTCAGAAAAAGCTTCCAAATAGTCCGGTGACGAGAGAAGAGGAACCTCTTAAAACAGACACTGACATCATCCTGTTTTACTCTGACACAGAAGACATGAATAATACAAAGTGTGTGTGTGTGTGTGTGTGTGTGTGTGTGTGTGTGTGTGTGTGTGTGTGTGTGTGTGTGTGCATACTGTAAAGGGAGACAGTGAGGAGATGTGCATGTACGTGTGCATGTAGGAAAAAAGGGGAGAATGTGGGTCTGAGCTAATGTTGGTGGAGGAAGAAGTGATAAATGAGAGTTGCAACGTGTGGTAGGTTGATAGCTGTGCAATTACCTCACACGCACGCACGCACGCACGCACACACACACGTAATATATCTCATTCTTATCTATGTGGTGATATTACAGTAATATATTATAATCACGCTGCTTGATCGCTCTATCTGGGACACCCACTGCACTTTGGGGGATACATCACTGCTTTGTCTGCAAATATACACTGTACACACACACACACACACACACACACAAACACACAAACTGTACACACAACAAATTTCACCCCCCACAATAATAATGAACCGAATCTCAGAGCTATTAGGTTAGTAGCACATGTACCGACACAATATACTGAGAGCAGACCTGAGGCAGTAAGCACTGTAAACACACACACACACACACACACGGAGCGACACGGCCTATTTGAGGCTGTGATTCAGCCTGGGTCAAACTAGATAACGAGGAAACAGAACAAAGAGAAAAATGGGAGCATTCGAGAGTTTTGTTGGTTTTCAGGGTTTAGTGACGTCCGTACTTCTCTTTCTCTCTCTTCCTGTCTCAGCTTGTTTGATTTGTTCCATCCTTCTCACCACATAATTCACATATCAAAGCTGAAAGATCACTGAAATATTCAAGACAACATTCACACCTCTCCATCACACTCACACCAGGCCAGTGGTTCTGAACGTGGGCTCCATGTGTAGAGGTTTTAACGGGTCCACCTGTTTCCTGGTAAGAAGGACTTAACCCAAACATAAGAAGGGGCAAAGAGCCAAACTATATTCAGTCTAATCGGTTTTTGGATCATGCTATTGCAGCAGATATCGGCTCTGTGTGTCAATCACTGCAGGAGAAAACTGTGTTTTTTGAGGCTGAGCGTGAGAGTGTGATCGTTGAAGTGCAAGTTGGTGGAGCTTTATGCTGCTGCCACTGCTGATGTTCACTCTCTATTTGGATCCGTTTGGGTCGACTAATCGTTGCAGCTCTAATTGGATCTCATTACCCTTGCGTCCTTTTGGGTGGGGCGTGGCACTGATGACTGCAAGTTTGAAAATGAA
This sequence comes from Helicolenus hilgendorfi, assembly GCA_916700815.1. Taxonomy (NCBI): domain Eukaryota; kingdom Metazoa; phylum Chordata; class Actinopteri; order Perciformes; family Sebastidae; genus Helicolenus; species Helicolenus hilgendorfi. The sequence goes on along the minus strand of CAKALG010028215.1, from coordinate 37,801 downwards.
AAACACTAGCATAACACAACCAAATCTCAGACCAAACAGTTGGTGGTTAAGTTGCATTGTGGGTAATGTAGGCGCCAAATTTTGAAAAAAAAAAGAATGCATGGAATAAAAGAGATGATATCTCTGGTTCTGCCGCCTCGGTTTTGATACTTGTTACTTTGATGTTAAATCAGTGGGATACGCTTTTAAGTAACTACTACTTTTGAGTAACTACTTTTACATGGATTAGCAACTACACTGTGCGAGTCATCAAGTCTACAATTAGCCTGCATAGGGTTTTTTCCCACTGTATTTAAGGGAAAAAGCATCATCTTGTTAAAGACTGTATTTACCGCTTTGTCTAAAGCATTGCTATGCATAACAAAAGACAAATAAATAAAAAAGACAAACTTTGAAATGATGTCTTTGTTCAGTGATTGCAATCAAATCTTTAATTTCACACCACATCTCATGCACAGTAACTGAATGCTAAATCAACCACAACAAAACGTCTTTCCTGCACACGCTTGGGATTAAATCTGAATAAAAAGAGAACAAAAAGTGTAGCAACTAAAAAACTTTCCCTCTCTTCTAAAGTCTGAATCCGTGAAAATAACACCATGACTGGCCGAGTCCTTACAGAGTCACTGGTCAGGCCATCTGTTTACGCAAACTACACGACAGGCTGGTTGTTAATCTGCGGTCCTGTTCTGAGACTTTTTGTGCCTTCGTGCCTTAAGTGACAACTGAAGCAGTGCCAGGGTCAGATTCAACGGAGAGAGTTTATAATTGAGTTTGGCTCTTTGGCTCCAGCATAAGGGGGGGAAATAAGTCAGATAAAGTGAATAAATGGAAAGAAAAAAACTGGAGAAAAGAAAGTGAAAGGAGGAAACAGAGGGAGGGAGCTCTCCTCCTGCCTCCCACTGACACAGACACTGTGACAATAGACACTTTCGGCCCTTTGAATCTTATTAGCCCGTCCACTCTAACTTTCTCCTCCATTTCTCTCTCTTTCAATCATTTACAATGCCTCCACCAACTGTGGACTGCAATTGCAATTCTTCCAGAGAAAAGAGAGAAAAAGAGATGGAGGTAGAGGAATACAGAGAAAAAGGGGATGTGATGGAAGGAGGGAATGAGAGAGAGAGAGAGAGAGAGAGAGAGGAAAATGTGTGTGAGAGAAGAAGGAAATCAAAGTCTTCTATGTGTACAAATTGTATTTGTTCTTCTCCATCTACAATATCGTTCACTTTGTTTATCTCTTTCTCCTCATGTTGTCATCCTCCTCTTCTTTTGTCAAGAGTCCTCATTGAGGATGTATCCTCTGAAAGTGGCAAAGGCTGTGTCTGCGTGTGTGTTCGTGAGAATTTACTGGATCAGAGGATTAATGGTATCTAGGAATCTCCTCGACATGCAAAACACCCAGTCATCTGTTTGCGTGGGTGTGTATTTATGCATAACACCCAGTGTGTGTGTGTGTGTGTGTGTGTGTGTGTGTGTGTGTGTGTGTGTGTGTTTGTGTGGGCTGTATGGGAAGAGATAAAGGGTTAACAGTGGTGTATTCACAGCTCACAAACAGCAAGCACAAAAGGTTGCCAAGAACGCCGCGACATCCGCGAAACTGACAGCTTTGTTGTCACAAGCCATGTTGATGGGAAATGAAACCCAGACGACAAAAGGAAACAAGAACGTTATGAAACGGATAATGTGAAACTGGTCGATTCTTGGGCAAAAAAGGTTGCTGTAGTTTCCTTGAGAGCACACAACATAGATCCTTTTAGTCCAACTGAATTTTTCAAAACAACATGAGAAGAAAAGTGTTGAAATTTTATTTATCTCTTGCAGTGAAATAAACAGAAATCAAAAGGCTTCTTGGAAGGATGTTATGGCTGTGTATTGGCAAGAATCTGGCAATACAATACGTATCATGATACAGGTGTTACGATTCAATGTATTGCGATATATTGCAATACCGTTAGCCAGGCAATATATTGCGATTTTTTAAAATCTGATTTTAGGATAGCTGTCAAAATCTTATTTTATAATCTACATTACAACATTGCAATCTAGCGTTCGGGGGTTTAAATGCAACACAAAATGAACCACAGTCACAAATCTGTCATGTAAACCATCAGGCTTGTCTCATACACCGTTCGTAGCTATACGTACAAAAAGTTATGCACTATAATTTGTGTATATCCCACAAAATCAATTTGTGTGTAATTTTTTCCTAAACCTAACCAAGTAGCTTTGTTGCCTAATCCAGCCAAGTCGATCTTTTACTAAGCCTAACTAAGTAGTTTTCTTGCCTAAACCTAAGGAAGATGTTTCTGTGAAGATGGAAGTTTATTTTGAAAAGACTGTATGCATGTAACGAGTGTTATTGACACGTGTTGCTGGACATTTGTCGTAAAATATCACAAACCATATAAAAATACGTTGCAACTACTAAAATCGATACAGTATCACAACACATAATATTACAATACTCGCAATAGGTGTATCAATATTTTCTTACACCTCTATATTAGATGTAATGCCAAACAACAGAGATGATGTGGCATACACATCCCACAAGGCAAGAGATAACAAATAGAGAGAAATATGGGAGAATTATTCCAGAAGTCCTGTTCATTTCATGTTCAGTGACGGACAGCTGGAGCATTTCGGAGGTTTGGATTGCGTGACTTTCTCCTGATTTATTCATTAAAAAGAGGAGCAACTGTGTTAGAAAATACTGAGTACATAAATACGTGAGGAGAGAAGTAAATCACGACTTCCCAAAGTGCATTTCAGTAATAAAAAACAACTATTCATGAAGCTTAAAATTCTCCTGCATGTGCTGCTAACGGCAGGTGGAACCTAAAAATTGTGTTTTGTGGAAACATGAGTCATTCAGAAGTTTTAATAAATTCACTTTTGGATTATAAATTCGGCTCTGATTCCTGAATTTGTCTCTGCAGCAACAGCGGTTGAAACTTATCGTAGTATTAGGAGCCAAACCAAACTGATTGAAGAACATCATTTCTCAGAAACAAAGTCCATAAAATATATTGTTAAATTACTTCAGTGTTTCTACGTTAAGACACACTGAGGATATCATTAAAAGAAAACCTTCAAATGGGAATTTAAAGTGGGTAAAATTACTTCAGTACCAGCAGCTATTACTACTTTGCATCTCTATTAACAAGAGAGCCAGTAGCGACAGCTTTAAACAGGGAACGAGTGAGAGCTTGTCAGATTACTGATCAGCTGACTTGTTCACAACATTCTGTGGTCTTTTAACTACTATACAGTGTATGTATGTATACATAAAATAATGAAATACAAATATGTTTATTAGTAATACATTACTTTCATTAAAAAGACACTGAAACTTATTGCAACGTGAAATCAAGGAGCACATTTCCCCTTGGATTTGTTTTGTTCCCATGTTCAGACACGCTTGCAGCCATAAATAGTGTTTTTTTTTTATTTTCTGCATGACAAGCAACCTGCATGTACACAAACAAGCAGGAAATTTCAGTCATGAGTGAAGCTGAGGGAAGTAATTATAGATGAAGTGTTTCATACTTCATACACAAGTATTGATTTTGGAAAAAGCGCTGTTTCTTACATCAAGTAAGAGTACTTCTATCAGCATTTCCTGAAGTAGTACTCCGTGTTCTATTCAATAGAAGTGTTGTGGATCATTACCCAAACAAGCAAGGCAAGAAGCACTTAATGGCTCGAATCCATGTGCACAGCATGTTCACCGACGTGTTTTTGTTCTGAGACGGAAGAGGTTGGAAGTAGGGGGGCATGAAACAGATGGAGAATGCATGTAGCAACAACATTGTATCCTGGCACGAGAAACAGGGTGTGTGAAAGGGAGACAAGGACGACATCAGAAAGAAATAAAGGAACAAAAGCTAGCACTAAAGAAGGAAGGATACTACTTAAGAGATAGAAGGGCAGCAGAGGGCAGCTGAAGAAACAGAGGAAGATAATGGAGACACAAAGCGAAGGAGGGTGACAGAGACAGATTCCATGGCAACACAACACCAGTGACAACGAAGGTGTTATTTCATTCAATACACTGCAGCAACGTTACTGTAACTGTTAGGTTTCTAATTTTCTTTATATCACAGGCTGTCCTCCCTTAAAATATCCAGAGGAATTCATATTGATGTTACATATAAACCAGCAGAGATAAGAGTGTAGTTATCTCAATTGCTTCATTAATTAATTTACTGCATAATCAAACTACTTATTGTTAAGAAAATTACTTAATTTACTTTTGGAACAATATCTTACTTTTTCAATGCAAAGTTTAGATTGTCTGACCGTCCACCACTGGAGGCGAACCAACCCTGTTACTTATGCAATGACGTCACTCCAACATGGCGGCTTGCTACCTAGATAGCTAGGTAAAAATTATGAAAATAAATTTGGGGGTTTGTTTAAATCAGATTTTATGCAAGGTGTCCTGTTTAAAGACTTTTTTAATTGCACAAATAAGGCAGTTTACCTATAAGGTCATAGTGGCGAAAGTATGAAAGTAAAACCTGTAGGGATAATATGGAATTATGTATTATTATAGAACACTTTTTCAGTTCACTTGTCAGCAGTATATAGTAATATGTTCTAATTATATAATTAATTAAATGAACATGAACTTGACCTAGATAAATATATAGATGGATTAACCAATGAAAGAATTAATCATTTCATTAAGTTAATTTAAGTTTCTGCTAAAGTCAGACACTCCTGAGCTCTGCGAGCTGCGGCCGTTTGATTCTCTGGCGAAGTGCGATCAAATAAAAGTTGGGAAAAGTTGAACTTTTATCAGCGAAGTGCGGCCCGAGAGTACCTGCAGACAACCAGTAAATAGATCCTGTGACTCCTATGTTACAAATAATTTCTTCGCACCTGAAACACATGAACACGCCTCCCGGCCGCAGAAAAATGTAATTATTGCGGTGAGCCGCACTTCGCTGCTGACTGGTGTGAATTCAGCATTTCGGTTCTGACTGAAACTCCACAAAAAATGATAGAGTATGCATACAATCCATCGGCAATCCATCCACTTTTAATTCATACGTGTGTCATGTTATTTTGAGGAAAGTTTGGAGACTAAATTCACTTAAGTTTTGAGTGTGACGTTGATGGACACTCTTTTCCTACAATGCTATGAATTAAGGAAACAAAAGGCGCAACTCACAACTGGAATTAAAAACAAACTGCAGATGGTGGTGAGACAGCTCAGAGAAAATCTTCTTCTCTATGTGTTAAATTTCCATCTAATTATTATGTGATAATAACTTCTTGCAAATTATTCACATGGCATACTACTAAGTGTTTGTTCGCAGACAAATTAACATGGTTCCGGTGAAAATTGCTTTGCCTTCAGCCTATTTATCTCTGTCCGGGGATGGACAGGCTACTACCACTGGGACGCACCAATGTCACACATTTTCTAATTTTACAATTAGTGGCTTTAAAGTTGATTAGCATTAGCTTTCCAAAGTTTGATCATTTCCTGTTACTGGAGAATAGTAAAATACATACATTAATTATAAGTACATACAGAATGTTATAGTATGTAGTATGAAGAAATGCAATTATGTCTGGTAATATTGGGTGCATTTGAGATGTTTTACTTCTAGATTTACCTTAGCAACAATAGAAATAATGAGGCTTTCCTTTGCATTTCACAAATCACAGGAAAAGAAGAAGAAGCAGTTAGTGTTTTTGTTTGTTATCATGGGCTGTTGTTCAGTTTCCAATTAAGCAAACGGATTCCTTGATTATCATCATCCTATTAATCTGGAATTAATCTATTCCAAGTAATCTAGGGACAGCAGTACGGCTGAGTTGTGTACTGGCTCTACCGGCCATGCAAACGTGCCTGTGTATTTCCCTAGATGCTGTTTTTGGCATGATTTGGACTGTTCTCCCTATTACATGATATCAAATCTGCATGACTGGCAGTGGAGTCGACACTAGCACGCCAGCATGTGTGTGTGTGTGTCTGTGTGTCTGTGTGTTTTTGGCGGTACAGCTACAGGTCTCACTGCCACTGTCCAGCTGGCGTACTGATGTGGTAGTTGGCACATATGCTAACACACACACATTGCAAATACTATTCTCAGAAGAATCAGTACCCTGAATCAGCTGTAGCCAAGCGCATGAAAACTCCAAGGTCATGATGCTGTCAGAGCGCAGTGTGGCTCGGTGTGGTCAGACATGAAATGGTGCTGGGAGCTGGGTTCAGGCTGCCAGAGGATTACAATATAGACTCAACTTTGTATGCTGCCAGGACGCTTCAGCCAGAAATAACAGGGCAAAATACATTCAACACTGGTCCAGAACCGAGTTGAAGTCACATTTCAGAAGTGAAAAAGCAGCATGAGGCAATTTTAATATACAGTATATCTTCACGTCGGGAGCAATTTGTTGTTAAGTATCTTGCCCAAGGACACTTCGACATGCGGACTGGAGGAGCTGGAGATCAAACCTGCGGCCTTCCGATTGGTGGACGACCCGCTCTACCTCTGAGCCACAGCCGCCCGATTATTGCTATGCTAAAATGATTATGCAGTGTTGGGAAGGTTACTTTAGAAATGTAATAGGTTATAGATTACTAATTACCTTGTTAAAAATGTAAACACTCATGTGACTATTTTAATTACTTCATGAAAATAATGTAACTTATTGACCTTGATTTCTTTTCGATTACTTTTCTAACAAAAAATGTTTTAAATTGGCCAATAAAGCTGAAAAGTCCTAAAAACATAAACTTAAACCAGGCAGTGTAAACCTCACTAGGCCTACTCAACACTGATTAGTTTAAAAATGTTATTGAAAGTTCCTAAATTTAACTTGAATTAAGTTTGGAACAGAGCAACGGAATGAACGTCATATTCTACATATAAGCTTTTTACCGACAAAAATATATTCGGATGTAACCCCAACATTTGATTAGTAACTGTAATTTAATTACATATTTTTCTCAGTAACTGATTACAATCACATTTATTGTGCAATTTAATTAGGTGACAATTACGTTACATATAACTAGTTACTCTCCGACACTATGATTATGTTAGTTGATCATAAAAATTAGCATTGATCGTAAATGAAACGTCAATAATTTTAGTCACTAACTTTGTTGACGGTATAAAGACTAATGCTAAGCGTTAATGCTACAATATCAGTTATTATCATTTGCTGCTAATCTTATCCATCACAAAGGCAAAATGAAGCATCGATAACATTAGCTACCTTTGTTGTTATATAGGCTAATGCTAAGCTAAAACAATAGCCCTATAATGTGAATTACGTTAGCAACCTGGTTGATCATAAGGGCTAACAGAGAGCATGAATTAAACTTCAATAATGTCAGCGGCTAACGTTTTTTAATCATAAAGGCTAATGCTAAACTAAAATGCTACAATGTCAGTTATGCTACCGACAACCATAAATGGTCAATAATGTCAATAACGTTTTTGACTAAGGCTAATGTTAGTTGCTAACTTGGTCCACCACATCAAGGCTAGAATGTTTCGTCTGAACACAAACAGACAATTGCTTATCATTTTAGAGACAACTGAGCTATAATTACAACACACAGCCACATCTAACATTTATATACTAGATCAATGTGGACGACTGGATGAACTGTAGCCTCCAAACGTGAATTTACAATTTACAAACCAGCGAGTGTATCGTCTTTGCCTGACCTACATGTAGACTAGAAGGATTTTGTAAAGCAGTGGTTCAAACAGAAGGAAGGAAAACTAAACACTCTTTCAGGGATCAGTTCATGTCGAGCACATTTTCCTCTCTGGACTGAATCTGACATTTGACATTTCTGAAGGCTGTACTTTGACACGTCTTTGCAGGCATGTGTGTATTTGCATGTGTCTGACACCTACACACATAAACCCATCTGAGAGTATCAGTTTCCCTCTGTTCACGTCTGTCTTGATCTTCCTCTACTTTAATCTCCTTTCCTTCTTTTCTCCCTGGAACGTCTTTCTTCTGTCCGTCACCATTAAAGGCTATCCAAATACGTCCAACTGTGTGCGGACGTAAATGCTAAACGCACACGGACATCAGACGGCCTGTGTAGACAGCTGGACCCGACCTCTTGAAAGAAACTAAATTAATTCAAAGCAGTCGTGCAAAGGTGGAAAGAAGACGATGGACAAATTGAGGGACAAATTGACACAAATATAATCTAAGTTGAATCTTAAAAGTGTTAATAGGGAGAAGATCAAATGGAAGAGGGAAGGGGGAAGCTACTGAGAAACTAGTGAGTATCTAGAGCTAGCAGGGTGCCAGTGGAGGGACATAATTATCAGAGTAACATGGTTTCTAATTATGTATCTTGTTAAAAGCCTAAAAGTCATCTACAGTAGTTGGAGATGGGACAGAATAGGACGAGTGATACTGAAACATAAGGAGTTACAGTAATCATGAAGGATGGATATAAAGGCACGGCTTTCTAAACATACACAAAGAGACAGAAGGGACAGAGACTTTGAATGAAGATGAATTGTGCGAGAAATGAAAGAGTCTATGCATCAAAAACTGATGGGTTCCTCATTAAAAATTTAGCTAAATCCTCAATTTGAGCGGATTCCGTCATTAAATCATCTCAAACAGCTTAATTTGACCTTGAAAAGTGGTTACAAAGTGGCTCATTGTTTATTGATGTTGCACTCCATTGCAATTATACTGGATTGGGTGTAAAATGACTTAATGACTGTGAGGGTAAAGTGCAGACTATATGTTTTCATTTGACAGCAGCTACAAGAAATGAACAGAACACTTTCAGTGTTTTTCAACTCTGGTCCATATGGCTTTGTTTTGTTTTTTTTGTTACTTTGCTCAATTAGGGAAACAAGCAAAGAAAAACTACAAGTCATCCACGCCTGTCTCAAAAACTTGCAGCTACTGCAGCAGAAGTAGCACAATGAATCAAAAGCAACTCGATTAGTCAGACCCTCCTTTGAATCCACAGTTCATCACTAAAATTAGGAGCCACACAGAGTCACGGATGAATTCTCACAGCACATAACAAAAATAGAAAATTGTGTTTTTGGAGTAATCAAAAATATATGATTTCAACTGTGCTGTGTATCATTACTATATTGTTTGTAGTAGAAATAGAAGTATGGAAGCATTAAAGTAGCAGATCGACCTCTATTAGCAGAGTGCCTGTGAAATTGTGTCAAGGTAATGTCACACCAACTCCAAGATTTCTGCATTGAAAATAAATAAATAAATAAATAAATAAATAAATAAATAAATAAAGGCACATGACAAATGAAGCCTTTTAGACTTTTACATTGTTCATATTCTCTTCTTGATGCTCATGGAGGTGCTTATGGTTTCCAGGGGACAAGGTTTACTTGGTGACGACGTAGCTTGACCAGACCATCACAGGCTTTTTGGTTCAAAGTTCAAAGGTGTGGAAGAGGCACTATTTTGCAGGTAACGGTGTTTCTACACGAGAGGTGTTTCAGCCATGTTTTTCAGTCGTCTCATGCGAATCCAACGGAAGAGCTACGCTTCTATTTTAATCAATCCAGCTGTCTACACAGGCCGTATAATGGCCCCAAAATGAGTTTTTATGCTTCAAATTCAGCTCCAGTGATTGTGCGTTAAGCTGCCAAAATGCAGGTGATTTACACTAAATTCTGTGCCTGAACGCATTCTGTAGAGACAGGCAGAGCACTGAAGCTGCTGTTGCTCTACTAACGTGTTGCTTTTCGCTATGCGGGCCATGCAGACATGCTGTGAGATCCTGGATTCTGAAATTATTCCCTATGTACTATATGGAACATGGCCATTTTATTTTTGTTTAGTTAGTATTTGAGTTCTAAGTGTGAAAGTATACACTATCAAAACTACAAAATGAAGTACACCACTTTCAAATCAAATTTTATAAATACAAAAATTACAGTTCTACGACTCAATCAGCAATCACCTGAAGAATATAAAATATTATATTAAAGGAAATTGGCAGAAATGGGATATAATATTAATAAGCATGTTTTCTTTAGTGTATAATCACCTGAAAATACAAATCGTGTTTTAATTACATTAGAATGAGCCCTTAATATCTACATAGGGAGCGGGTCCTCTTCATGGAGTTCGCCATGTTTCTACAGTAGCCCAGACCTAATGATTTAAATAAGGGCTATTCAACTGTTCAAACTGGGAAGTTGATTTACCTGAAAAAAAAGCTGAGTTACAGACGTCTCTTTCCCAATATAAGTTTATGGGAAAAAGTCTTTTTGGGCCCAATGGCATCACGTGGCGGACATGGAAGTTGTAGTACCACCGTTTGGCCACTATGTCAAATTTGCTTCACAGTCCGCCGCTCTACCTTGGTGGGCCACCGTAGTTCTCCTACATGCCTGGCACATGGGAGATGTTTTAGTTGGTTGCAATCTGCAACCTCACCACTAGATGCCACCAAATACTACACATTGCTCCTTTAAGTATCTATATTATAGGGGAAAATGAACGAGTGAGGAGGGAGCCATTGTTTAGGAATCAGCTCTGTCTCAGAAGAAAAGCCTTAAGAATAAAAAAGAAACCAATAGCATGTCCTCTCTCTGCTTCTACTTTACAATACTTGATAGCTAAAGCTAAAATCTGTAATGACATCTTGAAATGAAAGGTTGAATTAGCTCTAACAATATATAATATGTATGTATGTATATAATAATCATTTGATGGGACAGGACTAGGTGAATGCCTACACAGACCAGATGGGTATGGTTTTGGGATACATATGCAAAACGTTGCAAAGCTGCATTTGCTGACCCGAGCTGGAAAATGTGGGTGGTGTCACCTAAACTACAGCTATTTTGTTTTTCTAGCTGTTCCGCGGTTCAATCAGATGCAGTGAGTGAGCGCATTTACATTTATGAACATTGGCAGATGCTTTCCTCTGAAGCAACAAATGAGGTAGAATCCAAATCACAGTAGATGAAATACAATATGGATCATATATGCAAATGTTTTTAATTACCAAGCCAAATCTTACTCTGTTCAAACAAGCTGAAATAGAGGCAATACATTCACTAAAAGCCGTACTTTGACTTTGTTGAAATGGGCTGCGGAAATCAGGGAGATAAGAGAAATAAGAGTACTGACTGCATAAAAACAAAATATGAACATAAGTGCCCTTCATAATGGGGATGAAACAATGAAGCTAATGTTTTATAATTAGTCATTTAGTCCCAACTACTCACAACAGAAAATGTTATTAAGCGGAGCTGCAGGTAAGACAGACAACAACACAGAAAGTTAAAGTGAAAGAGTGGCTGAAAACAGCCTGAGGTATGAAGGAAAGTGCCGACTGTTGGAGAGACAGAGACGGAGCGAAACAGAGAGAGGGATGCTTTCAATCTCTCCAGCCGGTGGTGTTCGCCCAGCCAGCAGCCCTGTCAGGCTGCTACAGACTTCCCCACACCTGAGGTCTCTCCTCTCTCCATTTATTAGCCTGACTTCTAAAGATAAAACATGTTCTTCTCCTGAATCTCTTATTCAGTAACCTCAGCTGCAGCGTACCTGCATACGTTAATGATTTATGCTTTGAGCTGTGGTTTAAATCACCACTCAGCAGCCGCTGAGTTAAAAAGCCGTTTGCATGCGACCTGACAGCACATTTAGAGTTTTGTTTTTCTGCCGTGTTTCTGCATTTAGATTCAAATGTTGCTGTAAACTCTTCTGTTTTGGTGTTTGAAAAGCAACAGAAAAAATAAAATGAATACATTTCTAAACCTTAACTTTTCCAAAACTTTTTTTTTGTGCCCTGGAAATCACCATTTTCATTGCTTTAGCTGCCGCTTCTGTGTCCTGCAAATGAGCACTGAAAAATGACTTTACCCTGCATACAGGAAGCAATACAGTACACACACACACACACACACACACACACACACAAACACAAACACACACACAAACACACACACACATACAGAGAAAGAAACATTGCAGAAAGTGGACTTTAGAGTATGCTTACACTGATACAAAGAGATATGATGTCCACAGCACAATAATATAGAAGTACCAACATAAAGAGCACCACACAAACACATCACGACCTGATGCGTGTGTGTGTGTGTGTGTGTGTGTGTGTGCAGCTGATGATGATATCTATCTGTAGGAATGAGAACAGACAGCAAGGTGTGATTCCTTTCAGATTTGAGAGAACACACACCACCTTAGAAAATTCAATTACAGACGCACACTCATAAAAACGCAGAGGGAACCGCTCAATAACAATAAATCAAAGCCTTCATGACAAATCAGCTCTTTTCACCTCTTGTTCTTGTGTGCTGTGCCCCAAAACTGCAGCAATCCCTGATTCAACAGAACAAATTACTAAATTGAAAACATGGCAGGGCGATCTAACAGGACGACCTTCTGCATTGCCTCTGATGTAATGTGAAGCAAAAATACAGCAATAGAAAGATAATGAATGAACCACTAAAGTAAACAGAGAGAATTATATTTCCATCAAAAGTAATGAATCACAAACATTTGTAATATAACAATAAATAAAATGTGAAATTGACATGTTTCAGCTGCTCCGACGTGAATAAATTGGCTTCTTCAATCAATAGAAATAGAACGTTTCAAGAACTAATAATTATTTAGCATTAATGATATTGGCTAATTAATTATAGTGGGCAAGCTGAGCAAACACCAACCTAATTCCTCCGGCATTAGAACAAATTATTTTTGATCGTTAGTCTCTTGCTGCTCTCAATTTTCGTCACAGAGTTTTCAGAGATTTATTGACTTGTTGAACTGCTCAACTGCTTTGAAGGTCTGGATAAAACACATTTTTAGTTTCAACAAAAACTGAACATTACAACCTTTATGATGTTGGATTTAGACTGAATTAGTTTTAGCTAGGTGTAACTAATACGTGTGACAGGTAAGTGATAAGTAACTGAGTGTATAAGGTACATGTTCATATTAACTTGGAGTGTAACAGAGTTCTAGAAGGCTGTTGCTATGGAATTTGTTAGTGTCCCGCTGGCAGAACAGCAACATACAGGATATGAACAACAACATAAAATGATAATTTAACATGTGTTTAACAGAATCATACTTATGTTCTCCGTTCACACAACAAGGTGTATAAATGCCACAATAATGTGCAAGGCGTTTAGCATGCAATAAGTATGCCTTTCTTGATTTCCATGTGTCATTTGTACACCCTCTATCCTGTACTGACCGCAATGTAAAGCATGCGCGTATAAATGCCACACTCAGAGATAGTGACGCAGTATAAAAAGTAAGGCTGACCCTAATGTTTCGAAGCTTCGACCATTGCCGTGGTAATACCTTTGAATATTTTTCACTGAAGCTTTGAAGCTCAAAAAATGGTATTCGGGACAGCCCTAATAAAAAGCGAGAAAGACCACTTATTTTGAGCAGGTGGCGAAGTGTATGGGCCCAAAAAACACCAGACTTTTAACCAGGAGACTCGTGTTCGAAACCTTTGTTGCCTGGTGTTTAGTTTTGTAAGTTACGTTAGTGACATTCGTCACATTTGTCACGTTTTTTTATTGACATTTGTGACGTGTTTTCCGTAGTTGGTTTACGTTGTTTTACGTATTTTACTTAAGTTTATGTACTTATTTTAAACCCAACCCTAACGGGTTTCCCTAACCCTAACTACTACTCATGACACGCAGAATGTCCGTGTAATGTCGTGGTATTTATGCATGGTATTTATACGCCTTCTTGTGAGACCGGGCATTTCCAGGAGAAAAAGTGATGAAATGTGGTCGTTGCTAGTTAACACATCATTTCTTATTTGAGAAAAAAATCTGCACTCAGATAATCTTAAAAACAGTTATTGTTGGAATTATTTAAGTTTCCATTCCACTTATCTCATTTGAAACACCACGGTTGGATGTAAACCCACCTACAGACGGACAGAAAGCGTCTCAAAGCCACATTCACCAAATGACACACAGCCCACACACACACACACACACACACACACACACAAACACACGATACACAGACTTTGGCTGTGGCTCAACGGGAGCTGATTTAACTGATGTAACTGCATCTTTGCTTTTCTACTGGGTTGAAAGCCCTGGCAACCGAACTCTATCTGTCTCCAAAGACACAGTGACAGATCCGATTTCAACAGAGTGCTCTGAAAGACCTGAGAGAATAGAGGGAAGAGGAGAACGCTGGAGGGACGAGTAGGAGGCCAAAGGAGGAGAAATAGAAAGCTGAGGAAAGTGGGGGAGAATAATGAACTGAGAGAAAGATGTCAAGTGAGGCAGAGGGAGAAAGTAAAGCACACAGCGACAGAGAGAGAAATGAATGGACAAGACAGAGGGAGACAGACAGAGATAGAGATATGGAGGGATGGCATGGAGGAGGAGGAGGAGGAGAGAGTAAGAACAGAAGGCTTCTTTTGTTTCCTCTCCATCAGCCGCTGTCCTCTCCTTCCTGTTCAACATGCTCTTTCATCTGCAGCCATGCAAAGATAAAGAGACAGAGAGGAGAGGAGGACACTGCTACTGATCATTAGCAAAGTAAACTGATCTTTCTCCCGTCTTTATTCTCTCTCTCTCTCCTGTGGAAACCTGAGTGAGTTGTGCTGCAGCTACCATGATGGTGTAATGCCAATCACCCAATGAACCTGTCAAACATGGTCAACACGGGAATGAGGAAAATGGGTTCATGTATTTCATGCATTCAAAGATACTATGTATGAATTTCTGTTGGTTAAATAATGCACATGTGGTTCAATCTAATATCCGTCAATGAGTTTGACGGATATAAGATGCTAAAACATTGCAAAACTGTTTATAGTACCGACATAGGATACTGCAACTCTGGAAAATTATCACATAAACAATATTTTTCTCCTCCGTCTGGACAATTGTGAAGTAGCAGCAAGAGATAATGCTGTTCATATTATAAGGTAGAATCCCAATGTCTTCATGTGACCCATCACTACAGGTTATGGCCTTAGCATGAACATGAACAGTTTAACCAAAGAATGTCCTTCTTGTTTCATATGATTTTTTGGAGGCCTGACAAGATAAAAGTATCAATTATTTGAGAGGAAACACATTGGAGAAAAGAGTGTAATTTTGTTTAAAATACATTTTCTTTCTTAACTCTTTAAATCATCTTGTGACCCTTCGAGTACAATATGTATTTTATTGATGCAGCGCTAATGGCAGTGTGGACATTATACACAGACCCCTTTACTTCTGACATTAAAATGTATCTTGGGTGATTGGATTGCAATCAGATAGTGCTTGACCACATGAAAACACATACAGGTGTAAAAGCACCCGAAACGCATTGAGGACGGATTGAGGTCCTAATGTTCTGCCAACTACTGTGGAGAAAAATCCTTCTGCAAAGGCATGTCATATGTGTGATAATATACTGCTTGTATTTATTATCATGTATTAGTACAAGATAGTACAATTAATCATCTTTCAGTTGGTACAGTTGTCCTACAAATAATTTTTGTGCCTCCACAATTCATCATGCCTTCTTGACTCAACAGCTTGAGAATACAGGGCTTTGAAAAATGGCAACCAACGAAAAAACACCACATGATATGTGATTGGAAATTAAGAGAAAATCTTTCATAAAAAAATAACATATAAATGTCTTCTTAGGAGCAACAACATGTCATGATGCAGAAGAGTGACTGTTGCTCTTTTAATGCAATGTAATGTTTTTATAATAGCACTACACAGATCCATCCTGTTTCCTGCAAAATCTCTTTATATCGTAGTAATTTGCTTTGCCAAATCCATTTTGGATGTAATTTAATTTCTGCCTGGATTCACTGGCAGCATTTGTTCCAGTCAGTTTCTTGTTCTTGGACAGAAGTCACAAAGAGGAAGTTGGGTGGACTTTCGATTGAGGCTGCTACAAACGTGGTTAAGGTGAGGGAAAGATCATGGTTCGGGTTGAATACTGACAAAGTCTCTGTCACATCTCTTGCTTCAAGTCGCTGTTGATGTTTTCAAATGTTTTTAACCAAGACAATGATTATTCTCTAACCTTAACGTAATGCTTTGAGGTACCTAAACAAAACTGTTTATCTTGCTTCAATGGCGCAGGAGCAGATACAGCAGAGCACATAACTGAAATACGTTGGCAGTTGAAACATTTTCCGTTGGCGGGCAACAGTTTGCAGATATGTTTAATTTAAAATTTCACTTTTTATGTTGACTAAACAAACATAACCTCGGTGGCACTGCAGTAACATATGCTAATGCAGAGAAGTAGCTTATGAATTCATTTTTAAGTGACAATGTTGTTGCTGTATGGAAACATACAGTTTAACTAGTGACAATACATTTTTGTATCATCATATAACATTATCATGTATCACACAGGAACAATTTACACCCCTTTTCTATATGTAGACTACCAAAATACCAAGATTTCATCGCCACAAGAGTATATAAATCCGTGGGGTCTTAATTTGCTCTCCTGTACTGCGTCCCTACTTTGTGATTCAGGCTGAGAAGTTGCCTGTATTTCTGCATAAAACATCTCGACTCGCACGGATTTCAGTGATGTATTAAAAAATGACCGAAACTGTATCAAGCAAGAAATCACTGTGAATATATTTGGAGGCCACGTCTGAAATATTTATCATCATTGTGCTGCGGCTACGACGAGAGAGAAGGATGGCGGGGTGAAAAGGAAGGGAAAGGGAAGAGGAGAGGATGATAAAACTAGCATCACATCTCGTGGTAAACCGATCTTTGTGCCCCCTGCGCTGCGAGCTACAGTTGCTGCTCTCATCAGCAACACAGCCTCCAGGTCTCGGGCTTCTGTTGTTTGCACAAAACCTGCATTCAGAGGCGCATTCAGATTCACAGTGTGAGGGGTTTGTTTATCTGGGACTTGACTGCTCTTGTTTCTTCTTCTTTTTTCCCCCTCTCATGATTTTGATGAATTATTAATATTGTTTCTTGTACTTTCTTCTATCTAATACTTTTCTCTGTGAATGCATTACAGCATTTTGGGGGAATGCAATGCGGTATTGAAGAGACAGATAGGGCTTAACTAGAATAGAGTAGACGTGCGAAATTTCATGTAAAACTTTTTTTGAATAAGCTACAAGTCATTAATCTATAGACAGCCAGCAGCTCTCCATAAAATGAAAGGAAAAACTCAGAACAAAAGCAAGTAATTTGGAAAGGATTATGTTTTGTATTGCAGCATATTTTGCTCACAACGCCGACGCAGAGGACAGGTCAGCTGGGGATTGAAAGAAAAAAAAGAGTTTCCATTGTTGTGTGGAATATGTCAGGCAGCTGCATGAAAGCAATATGAGTAAGGAGGAGTATTTGAATGTGATGTATTGCCAGACATTTGCTGACGCAGGTGTTATGGGGCCGATATTCAAATGCCAGCCTGACACATACCGCCGCTGGAATACATCATGCTGTCTGAGTCCTGCAAAAACGTTGTGTCACTGCAGCCTCTGGTTTATCTTTTTTTTTACAGTATTTCTTGTTTGTCATGAGGTATTTTTGACATAGAGTGTCTTCATCTTAAATGGGGGTCACTGTCTGCCCTAAAATCATAACAAAAACACACACAATTCAGCGGGAGGTTGTTGCAGAACAAGTCAAAGGATTCAACATTTCTGCAGCTACAAGAAAAGCCGAAACTTAACCAAGAGGATTTCATCACTTCATGAACAATCAGCGGTGAAACATCTGCATACAGGGAGGAAATGTAACCACCGATGCGAAAACAAACTACAAAAACCAGAGCTGGAGGTTTGATGAAAACAGATGCCAGACATGTGCAGGGGTTGGTAAAGGGGCATCACTCTTTGTCTGCTAAGCCATGCAAACAGGGAACACAGACTGTTTACGACAGCGCAAGCACCACATTAGCATAGCCCGAGCTCTGTGAGACTTGATAAGCTATGTGGCAGACGCCGGCTGCATCACAGATGATGGATGGGTGGATGAATGGATGGATGGGTGGATGGGTGGATGGAAAATGAGACTGGCAGGCAGGGAAATGAAGGCAAAAGGGGAATTAGAAAGGGTAAAACATGCAGGAGCAGAGAGAGTGAAAGTGACAAGCTGGAAACAAAATGAACTACGGGATTAAAAAGTGTCAATAAAGAACAATTAATGATAATTTGATACTGATTTTTCTCGAAACCCTTTATAATAAACAGCATTTTGACACCAGGGTGCTTGTCTGAGTTGTGAGCAGTTCTTATAAAGATTTCATTCATGTTTCACAGAGTATTTTCAGTAAGGGTTATAACTCACCTAAAAAAAAAACTCTTGTTCTTATTTTAAGACTTCTCCACATTGCTAAGTGAAACAACTGTTCTCTGGGAGCTGTATAATGCATGCTGGGAAATGTGGAATAACAGAAACTGAAGTATAAATATGTGCATTGCAATAAAGTGAGTGCACACAAATCTTCATCGTAAAAACAGCTCCCAGGACGCAATGAACAACACAGACTGATACTTCACTCAAAAACTGTATAGAAGATTTTGAAGTTCAGCTAATACATCAATGAGTTTGAAGGTTTACCAGATGCTGGAACAATGCAAAACTGTTTTTAATACTAAAATAGGATACTGAAACTCTGGAAAGTTGTCACATTAACAATATTTTTTCCTCCGTCTGGATAATTGTGAGGTAGTAGCAGTAGAAAATACTGTTCATCATATTATAAAACAGTGATTCCCTTAAAATCAAGCAATGTCAGGACTCAACCAATAAGGATTGCTTGCTTGCCCGGGGCAAGTAAAATGCCACGTCGGGCTGGTAAATCTAGCAACTTCCTTGCCCTAAAAGAATTAAACACATAATTTTTTTCTATAGCTGATGATAATAGTAGCTAGTGAGCCATCTCGCTTCCTTCTTATCTCTGTTGTGAGGGTTCTCGCAAGAACATGGCGGCATGTACAGACAAAGTTTATGAGCTGAAGCATTCATTTAATTAATCCTGAAAACAGGAGTAGTTGGAAGGAGGATGTGGTTGAAACTCAAGATTTATTTACTTAATAAAGATTAAACATAACAATTAACTTTGGTTTTTGTTGTTATTTGATAACTGCTAATAAATAAAAAAAAATTGTATAGGGGCAAGTAAGAATGGACTTCGGGCAAGTGGGTCAAGTCAATTTTAATTACCGATCAAGTAAAAATAAAAAAAAAACAACAACACATTAACATTGAACCTTGAATGTCTACTGGTGACCCATTATCAGAGGTTATGGATTTAGCATGAACATGAATACTTTAACCAAAATTAAATTTGTCCTTCTTGGATTGTTTCATTTATGCCTGACGAGATAAAAGTATCAATTATTTGATAGGAATAGAATCATAAATAAGGGTCAAGTAATATATTTTTTTTATATAATTTTGTGTAAAACAAATATTCTTTGTCTTTCTTAAAGGTGCAGTGTTTAGGATCTGGCAGTGTCTAGCGGTGAAGTTGAGATTGCAACCAACTGAAACGGCTCCCATGTGCCAAGCATGTTGGAGAGCTAAACGTCCCTCTAAAAAGCCAGCTGTACGTCATTTGAAGCAGAGCCAGTACTTAGAGTGTGTGTGTACGTGGGAAGTGAGTGATGAAGCAAGAGAGAGAGAGCGGCGGCGACGGGAGCAAGTAACGTTATCGACTTCAGCCCGAGCAGGAAAAGTTAGCAGTTTGGTTTGTCCGTTCTTGGCTACTGTAGAAACATGGTGGTGCAACATGGCGGACTCCGTGAAGAGGACCCTATATCCTTTAACTCTTTAATCATGTGACCCCTCTCTGTACTGAGTACAATATGTGTTTATTGAGGCACATTCTGCAAAAGGTGTGTGATAATATACTACATGTTGTATTGTACTGTATTGTAGTTACTGTATGATGTGTAAGTACAATGAATCACCTTTCAGCAATCACAGCAGTCCTTCAAATTCATTTTTTGCCTCCACAAGCCGTCACGGCTTCTTGACTCAGCTGTTTAACAACTTTTTTTTGTAAGTAGCTGAATTACATTTCAGAACTGCATCCAACTGGCTACTTTTCTGCCAAAGACGCTGGCAGAAGTGACAGTTTTATCACAGTGAAAATCTGGCTGTGGGATTTCATGGCCCGACTGCAAGGATCACATCCAACGGCACAGTCTCTGGTGCTCGTATCTGTTATGCTGCTTCAGTCAAAAGCAGAAAAAAACGACGCTCAAGTATTTAATTGCTCTGCAGCTTTAATTTTCCTCTCCTTCTGCAGATCAGTGACGGTAGAGCTGCTCTCTGGAGGTCAAGTTTTATTACAGTATCAAAACCAATCCGCTGAGAAAGACATTTTTCTAGCTTTCTGTTGCATCAACTGTCAGAAAGGAAAATCTGGGCTTGTGATATTTGAAATGAACACTGTCGATGAATAAAAGCTCAAGAAAAAATACACTTGATCTCACTGGTCAGATTTTTTTGTTTTCTCTGCCCGAGTGAACACACCGGGCTTCCTCTCAGCAGTGTATACTCTGTAGTGTTTTCCAACTAGGTGAGAAGAAGATAATGGTTTCGCATACAGCCATGATCACCGCTTAACATGGCAGATGCTCATCCTTGTATAACAGCAGGGTGGCAGAGAGGAAAATTCATTGCCAGTGCTGCAACTACACTGCTATCATTGACGGATTCAGTATTTCAGCTTATTTAAACTTTAATTACTGAGAGAGTATAAATAAATTCCTTCTCTTGACAGGAATGAAAAGCCACAGAGCTTCGACTCTTGCCATTCTGTATTTCATGAATTTATGTATAATTCTGTGTGAGATTGAAAAAGTCAGCCGCTAATAATGATGAAGTAACTTTATAACTTCTTTAGACTTAGAAGAATCAGATGAGTTACAGCTACATCTAATTACAATTACGTACATGAATTACGCAAAGTCACAGCAGAGTGAAGGAATGCATCCTCTAGTCCATCAAAACCAGTCTCGAGTATACCTCAATATCCAGTGGTGGACTATAACAACGTACATTTACTCAAGTACTGTACTTAATTATGAGTCTTTTCTTTTCATGCTGCTTTCTACTTCTACCCTACAACAGTTCAGAGGAATATTGTAGCTCGTAGTCGCTAGTTACTATACAAATTAAGACTTTTCTGTACAAAATATATATACAAGTACAGCTGAAACAAAATTATTTGGCGACTATTTTGATAATCGATTATTTTTTTAAGAAAAAATGGCAAACATTTCATAGTTTCAGCTTCTCAAATGCATTTGAGGACTTGCGAACATTTTTCTGCAATGAGTACTTTTACTTTTAATACTTTAACTACATTTTCCTGACTATACTATACTTCTACCTAAGTAATATTTTCAATGCAGGACTTTTACTTGTAACAAAGCATTTTTTTTACAGTGTAGTATTAGTACTTTTACTGAAGTAAAAGATCTGAATACTTCCTCCACCACCGTCAATATCTAATCTTTAACTACTTTATTTATTTAATTAATTAATTAAAAAGGATCCCCAATAGCTGATACCAATGGCACCAGCTAGTCTTCCAATTCAGAACCCATTTAACCCCAGTAACTGCACAATTAGAAGTAACTCTTTGTTGCAACGTCACTGTCCTCAGAACAAACTGTGTCTACTAAACTAGCTAATATCAGAAATTCAACAGACAAAAGTACTTTTCAAGAAGGTTTCACGAGAAGCAAACAGGAATATATTATTGATTCATGTATTTTATTTGGCCTGCCTGCTTTACCTCTACATTGCAAAACTGGAAAAAAGTGAAACTGGCAGCCTTGATCACTCATTACAGATATAATTAAAGGGACTATAATCAATATTTTGATTTAATATTATAACAATAGATCACATGACTGCATGTACGTGAAATGGGTCACTCGTAGTGGTAAACTACAGAGTTTTATAGCTTCTTGCTGCTCACTGTTTTGGTTTCCTGGCCGACTTCTTTGCTTTGTTTTGACTCTCACCACTCTCACGGCATCAGACAGCTGTTTTCAGCACAAAAAAAACCCAACTGTATAACTAGTGATTAGAGACTAGCTGGTGAACATAATGGAGTATTTAGCAGCTTGAGAGCCAGATATTTCCCTCAGGAGCTGGTGGAGACCAAAAACAGAGCTAAAAGAGAGTGAATTTTTGACACGACTCCAGATTAATGTTGCTCCAGGATGTCTAAAACAGGTAACTGTTTGCTAACTTATTCATCATATCAATTTAAAAGATGATAATATGTAGTTGTTGTGTTCACAGCTAGTTTCCGCTGCCACCAAGTGATGAAAAAAATCAGTAGTAGGCAGGTGTAATCATTTAAAAACATATAGACATCGGGAGTTGTGCAGTTTGATTGGAGATTATGCTTCAAGCTGTGAGAGGCTTGAAAAAAAAAGACTTTAAAAAGCGCAAAAAAGTGCAACACAGGTTTCTCTCAAGGTGGTTTGGACTGTAATATTTGTAACAATTGAATTGTATCCATTTGGTGAGATGGACCTGGTGTTGATTGGGATTGGCTGTCTCCATCTGATCACAGGAAATAACTATCTGTCTAAAGGGTCAAAATGTGCTTTATTCCTGTATTCAATAACTTCGATAATATAATAACACATTTCTCACAGTACACGCTCGCACACACACACATCAATTGTATGAATAGGATTAAGTGAAAAAGAGATAATTGAACTACCCATTACTGACAATAAACACCATAATAAGAGCCTGAATGTCCCTCAGTGAGGCGGCAGTCAGACAATTACACAGAAACTTTGATTTAAAAAAATAAATAAAAGCTGCCTTGGAGACCAACTGAGTTTTGTCTTATTATTTTTCTGATGTCAAACTAACAAAGAGTAACTCCTGTTGAATTCAGACAAAACATACAGTATTGAGACCGCCATTAACTATCTGTTATTTAACTCCCATGCTATTTTATCACCAAGAGACGGACCTTCATCTCAGCTGGGGAACTCTTACCAAAGGCAACAATTGTCATACACTGTTCCCCTTTTCTACCACTACTTTGTTTTTCCAGTAAAGACCACCAGTTACATGGATCAACTTATATTTCTCTCTTACATGTTTAAAAGATTTATAAATGCATGTTTTCCGAGTACATTTTAGGCTTATTGTTTGATCAGTAATTTCTTTCTGTGAGGGATTTTCTTGTTTTTTTTCTTTATGTTACTGGTAAACGTCTCAATGGGATAACACATCTCTTTTTCAAAAAGAGAAACGGCAACAAGGCAGCATGAAAGCAGCATTACGACAACAAATAAAATACAGACAATATAAAGGGGAGAGATAACCGTCACACAGGACACAAAAGAGCAGAGAGAGTATAAATTAAGTGTATTGAAGACACACAGGTGAGACAGAAATCCTGTTTCTTTCTTCCTTTGTGTTTTCCATTCTTCAGCCCTTTGTACCCTCCTTAATCCCGTACTCATTTTTTCTCTCCTTTCATTTCACCCATTCCTCTCCCACTAGGGAAGCATTTCAAGGCAGCTCATGCCTGGAAGCTACAGGCCAACTCAAATGAATAATTAGTGAAGTTTCTGCGTAAAGTTGGAAAAGTCTAAAACAGATTCCTGCTTTTTTCTTTTTTTTAAGATCAAAATGAATAAATAAATAAATATATATCAGACTCTTTGCTGCCCTGCTTTAAACAGAGCAAATAAAAGCAAAGTGAAGCAAAGAACGTCCCTTTTTGAAATGTAAACCAAAGTCGCAAACACTCTTTTTAGCTGGAGAGTTATATTTCTCTGTTTTATGTGCAACTACAGCTTAAAGCTGCCCTGTGGAGTTTTCTTGTAAACAAACAAAAGTTATATTTAAAAACACTGCTCCATGGCGCTACTCGTGGTCATAAACTCCATAGGGTACCTTTAAAAAAATAATAATAATAATCACAACATTAAATATATATATTTCTCTGCTTCAGTTTCATTGATTAATAGTTAAGTCTATGAAATGCTAGAAAATAGTAAAAAAAAAAAAAAAAAGGTGACACGTTCAGTACTTTTGTTTTGTCCGACTAACAATCCCAAAACTTATGATATTCAATTTACTGCCATATAAGACAAAGAAAAACAGGAAAATCACATTTTTTTTAAGCTGAAAGCAGAGAATGTTTGGTTTCTATGTTTGAAAAATGACTGTGGGTGATGATGAAATGATTAATGGGTTATCAAAATAGTTAATTTTCTTTCGATAGACTAATTGACTAATCAACTTCAGTGCTTCAATAGCTGTGGCAGTACTTACTTAAGTTAAGTCGACACAAATATAATTACTGTAGCTTTCTTTCAATAACTTGATGCTATGGTGACAAATGATGGAAGAAGAAAAGTATACCAGTAAAAACTTAATTAATCATTAATTAAAGCTCTGTTGTGTATAGGATTGTAGGAGAACACGAGGCATCACTAAACGCCGGAACATAACACAACAGAGCAGAAAACGTCGTGGCACAGAAACAACAGGACTGAACACACAGATGGCTGAGTCCCAGTCCAAATGCTGCGAGGCTGATCCAGTATCTCGGCCTAATTAGGGCAAGAGGAAAGAAGGATCATTTCCAAACCAGACGGTTTTGGCCCGGGTGTGGACGAGTCCCAAACCTTAAAATCTGTGCCCTCAGTCTCTTTACACCCTCAACTAAATATCATGAATCCAATTCATTTCCATTCTAACTTAATTGCTCCTCTTGTTAATCTCTCTCCTAGTTTTTGCCTGGTGACATCTTTTTATGTGTAAATAAACCGTAACTTCATCGGCCCACATGTACAGAGCTTTTTCAGTTTCCAGTTTGATGTTGAAGTCAAAGAAAATAGGACAATGATCTTAAAGACAAGCCTGGCATTATTCTATTTATTCTTTTCTTATTGTCAACAAAAAACATAAAAATAACATGTTATTCTGTCTCTACATACTTTCTGACTTTTCTACCCTATTCCTATTGAAGCTGTGAATCTCTAAAAACAGGTACAAAATATGTAGTTTAATTTTAAAAACATGCGCAGTGATTTCCTAAAACAGTTGGGCATTGTCGTTTTTTGAAAACCTCAAACAGGAGTAAATCGTGCATTTGTTGGGGACTGTTTTCAGTCACGGATTAAGATATGGGCTGCACTTATACAGCACTTTTCTTGGGAGCAACTTGGGGTTCAGTGTCTTGCTTAAGAACACTTCAACACGTGGACAGGAGGAATCGAACCGCCAGCCCTGCAATTATTGGACAGCCCCCTCCAGCCATAGCTCTTTTTCTCCTATAGCTAGTATTCATGGCAGCAGGGCAATGCATGTCGGGGGAATAAACTGCAGTGCCCCCGACGATATGGCTCATTATTGTGTTTCTATTATTTTCTGGACAACAATGGAAGTCACGGATGAATGAGCTTCACTATATCAGACTTTGTATACACAGGCAATACATGGTGGTTGGATCATTTCATTGATTTTAGCCTTTATGAGATTTGTTGGCGATAAGAAAAATATAGAATAAAATGAGACTCGCCCTTTAAGATCGACTACAGGATTGCAACTAACAACAAAATACTGTCACTGCTGCAGCTTTTGAGTTGTGATCAAGACTTTTTCATACTGCCAGCCTTTTAGTAAGCCATTACTGATTGCTGCAACTACTGATTGTTCAGGGAGGTTTCCAGGGAGTTTTTTTCCCCCGTGGCATGGACCCAATACATGTGAAAGTGTATACATGCTTTGCATTCGTGCAGCATATGTGCGCTTGATGTGCTAGTGTGTGAAAGCGCGCGAGAGAGAGAGAGATAAAGGTATCCCACAGTTCAAAGCTGTGACCTAAATACAGTACAGGTACCATGGTAATGTAAACTGGATCTTCTCTCTATAGCCTGAAAAACAGCTATTGAAATACACCAAATTTGGAGCCATTTCCTTTGGACCCAGTGCTCTTCAATCTTCAATGTACCTTGAAGTGGCAAGACACTTTAGTGTGCAATGTTATTTCTTTTCACAGCATTTTTATTTAGATACGAGAATAGAAAAATCTCCATGTAAAAGATGCTTTTACGTACAATGCCACAGGATGTGGGCTCAAATGATTAGAACATTTAAAAACATGTGTGGAGGTAAAAACTATAGCTAAGAATAAAACTCCAAGAATTACAACCTGTTCGTCAGGTCTTATAGCGACTTAATTATGTGTGAAGCTAAATCTACCGTCCTCTCCGTCAATAGACGGAGATATAAAGCACAATGAGAGACGTAGGACGAGGTGACAAATCACCACTTAAGCTTCTGCCGCCTGCCCACACTGCAGAACAATGCAGACCTGGCCATATGTGAATACCATTCAACACTATGACAACAGTGGGAAAATATGGTGCCTTTTAAAATTGTTGCCAAGCGTATGAAATATAAATAAGGTATATCTCAAACAGTCAGCGAGTTCATCCCTGCAGTGTTGACCCTGTCAGTATGACTCTCTCTTAATTATGAGACACAGTAGAGGAAAGCAAAGTGCACCTCGACCAAGAAAGTTATTTTATAACCCCAACCGTGATCTTTTTCTCACACTAATTTAGTCGTTTTTGCACCTAAATCCAATTAATCTAGTTTTAATCACAGTCACATTAGAAAATGGTTTTCATTTGTTTTGTTGATTTTTTTCCCAACGGTTTTGGAAGAACATGGACAAGATATTGTCGTGCCAAGGGATGCTTAGATGTGTTATACATATTTTGGAGGATTTGTTGGATTTTTTGCTCATTCTTGATGTATTCTTAATTTCAAATATACGAACACTTTGGCATGCAGGCCCTTGGTTTATCACAGAAAGGTCTCCTGTGAATTCTTATATAAAACCTTTTTTACGTAACAAAACCATCTCGAAACTTCAAGAACAATCCCTCCAAAACTTGTGGCATATAATTCTGCAGTGAACAGAATACAGTGTAGAATAAACTGCTGATGTGTGACTATATCTAACTTTCATGTGTGAGAGATTTCTTTGTTTTTGTTCAATGTGCTGCAGGACAGCACTTTGGGAGACATAATAAAAGAGTGTATGTCAGATCTACAACAGTAATGCTGATTGACCACAATATTCAGTATACTGGGAGCCAGCGCAAAAGCTGCAATGGCTAATTTTAGGTATTGATTAATAGAATTTCCCTCATGGGATGAATTTAAGAAAATGTCAACTTAAGGCCGTTACACAGCGGGGGCATTTTTTTATTTTTTTCGTGCAATTCATTTGTAGGTCAATACTTTCAAACAGAACGCATATATTATGCAACAAAAAAAGCGATGTATTGTTTTTTTCGGAAACGAGGTCCATTTTCTGAGCATTTGCAGCGCGAATAAAGGCATCAACCACATATATATTGTGCTGAACTAGTTCAGTTGCGCCTATATTTATGAAACAAAAATATGGAGGCTCTGTAGTCCGAACCAAAACGGCAAACTTTATTACTCCTTTCAACCTTGACAAAGGCAGCACAGACCAGATCTACTCCTTCCATTCTTACCTTTCACAATAAAAGTCCTGGACATATAATATTCGCAGGCGAGTATTTTCGTGTCGTTTATTCTTCATGCCTCTGGTGTGTAAAGGCCGTCACTCAGTCATTGAAAGTAACTTGAAAAGAAGCCAATATTTTACTTATATGCTTTTTCATGGAGGCTCTCCTACCAAATAAGGGGCTTTGAGTCATTGTAGACCTCCCTAGAAAAAAACAAAAAACATTGCAGACATTGTATGCTGGAAGTAGAAGAATAAGTAATACTTGTAAACTAAAGGCAGTCCAGAGGAAATAACTTTCCCTCGTCGGCACTTTAAATATAATCACCTCATGACTGGTGAACTGAAGATGAAATTAACAAGTTCTGGCAACACGGCGCTACAAGGCACCGCACATCATCTCATATGTGTGTGTATATGTGTCTTTTTAAATCTCCTCTCTACTTTGATTTGGATGAAAGTAATGGGAAGAGGACTGTTTACCCAAAATATTGTTTTGCCGCATTTTGACTCTCAAACAAACACAAACACTTCTGGACTTTGTTTTATGCAAACACTCGGCGCAAACAGAAGGAGTGGGAAAAAATAAATAAACAAGACGATGTCTGAAAATGACAGTTTTCACATTTCCTGTCAATTATTCATTTGCTTTGTGAATTCCATGCAACTTAGTAAGATAACTGTTTGCTTTTGTGAGACTTCTTCCTCAGATAATACAACACATTGTGGATGTTTTGGTATCCATTATTTAAAAGGAATCAAAACCAATTAATAAACACCAAAGATATCAAACAGGATAAGACAAAATGATGATAATGTCAGTCCACCAAATCTCTCCAGGATCACTTTTAAAGCTGTTTCCTCACATTTCATTGCCCTCACCACACTAACACACACTCACAAGTCGGCAGAATCTTAAAAGGAACATTAAAAGAGACGGCCCTAACAGGGTGCCTGGAGGATGCCAACAAATCCTTTAAATGTGCTTAGTTTAACAGATGCCCAGTGCACCCAGCGTTTATACATAAATAAGCTCTTAATCAATGCGCTGTGCTGTCTGTGGAAGGATGATGTGAAGAACTACATCGCTCAAACATCCCTCCCTCCTGACGGTCCAGGTACCAAGGGGACGGACCTTTAATCCTCACAATGATCCAGGCACGATGTGAGACAAACTAAGACTTCTGATTTCCACTGAAAAGTGAAGTTCTTTCAATGTTACGATGATACAAAGTACAAAGTGTCTGACACAATCTTTGTGTGAAATCTTCCTTATCAAAACTCAATTAGTCCCTCAGCAGACAAACATTAACAATCGAACAAATAGGTTTTATATAATGCTCCTTTAAGGAGGACAAAGAAACCAAGTCCTTGACTGTTTTATTGCAAACATGAAAGTACGCCTAAATTCATAACAGTGAGTTTTGAAAACTCTTCCCTAAGATCTATATAAATATTCTACACAGACTGAATCAGGCCCTAAAAGTGCAATTAACAATTCACCTTAATATGTAATTTCAGTTTCTTGCACAACTTATCTCTACAATTTTATGACTTAAACCTGCAGTAGGCAGCATGTTTTTGGCATCATTGGGCAAAAGTTCCATAATAACCTTTCAGCATATTGTAATTCAAGTGTTCTGCGAGAAAACTAAACTTCTGCACCTCCTCATGGCTCTGTTTTCAGGCTTTCAAAAAACTAGCCAGTGACGGGAGACTTTGGCCAATCACAGGTCATTTCAGAGAGAGAGCGTTCCTGTTGGCTGTTCATTCAACAGAGGCAGCTGTCAATCACTCGCCAATTCCGATCAAACGGTCAAACTAGACAGCGCTGATCAGAAAGTTTGCTCCGGCTGGTGGACAGTGCTTGGTATTTCCTCAACTGTTCTCAACATGGCTCCCGGGTTATAAACTTTCTCATTTTACAGCTAAACAGTACACTACAAGATGTTCTGAAAACATTTGAGGAGAGAAATAGGCATTACAGTAACAGAAAATTGATTCATATTTGATCAGCGCTGCCTAGTTTGACCGTTTGATCGTAGTTTGCGAGTGATTGACAGCTGCTCAGAGACGGCAGGCTCCAGCTCGGCTCTGATTGGTTGTTTTCCTCTGGTCTGTGAAATCTTGCAGATGCCGTTAGGAGCACCGGAGGACACCGAGGCACATGATTTTTTTTCAGATTATCTGTCTCATGCACTACAGTCAGGATATAGTGACAGTTTTATAAAAATAACTTTTTTTAATCATATTTGCTTCAATTCAACCCACTGCAGCTTTAAATGAGTAACAACAAGATATTTTTATTGACTTCGTGTTTCATAAGGTGTTCCTGTCTCTTAAAATATTCATGGGAATTAGAGCTAAAATGATTAGTCGCGTAACCAATCTATTAATATTTTAAACATATATTAATGTTGTTTTCTGCCTTGTATAACATCAACCTGCTGACGGACTGCAGATGAAAATGAGCTTTTTGGCTCTAACACATTTACATCACATTGATGTTAATTTATGTGTGTTGTTTTCGAGAAATAAATTAATATAATAAAGTAAAGCAATTAATTGATCCGCAGAAAATTATTGTCATTTTTCAGACATAATGCCAAACATTTGTTTGTTCTCGGAAGTGCTGCTTTTCTTTCTCTTCTATAATAGTAAACAGAATATATTTTACTTCCAGGATGTTGGTCGGACAAATTAAGGAGTTTAAAGACTTCCACTTGAGCTTTGGGAAGTTGTAATGGGACATTTCCACCATTTTCTGACATTTTTGAGACAAAATTATTAATCAAGAAATAATAATCGACAGAGTAATCGATAATAAGTTTACAGTATGAGTATATGATATGAGTTTTCACAGAGCGAATGATTAATATTTTCTTTCATTGAACTCACAGAACAAAATAAAGATCACAGATTCTTCCCAACAGACGACTGAAACTTGGATCCTCTGGTTTCTCAAAATATCACGTTGGTGTCTCATCCGTCAACAAATATTTGTCCAATTCTAATATTTCCCGTACTTAACAAAAGGTCAAATCTCAAGCTTACATTTTAGCTGTCATCCAAAGGCTTTAGGAAGCTATTTCTGTATTGCACGCTTTAAGCCTCATCAGTTCTAATCAACTCAAATGCCAGGCTGACCAGACCTGCTGCCTTGTACAACCAGCCTGTTCTGCTCCTGATGCTGAAAAGAAAATTCCAAAATGACAACAACCACCCCCGGCTGTCAAGCATGTTATGGACTAATTTCAGATTAGACAATGTTGCACATGTCAGAGGCAACTGTAAGCATCAGTGGCTGATCATCCACAGAGAGCATGAAAACATGAGGCATGAGGCGCAGCGGGAGGGAAGCTGAATTTTTCCGGCAGGGGGACAGAAGGCATAAGAGGTTTAGGAGACAGTTGGGATGCAATCTCTCTAGCTAGCTATTTTCTGACAGCTGACAGGGGATTGTAAGTTGGTGACACAACGACAGAAATTTTAAAGGCAGGGGTAGAGCTGAGGTAATTTGTATAAACAGAAACATGGTATCTTAAATGTAAAGAGATTTGATGCAACATAAGGGCGGCTCCAAGCTCTGACAGACTACTGATCAAAGATTTCAGGACTAGCATGTACCACACTGAACTGACTTCACTCTGGATTTTATCTCTGAGATCACTGGCTGGTCATGTGAGCTCTAATTCGCTCTGACACATCCATACGAAGCATAGTCAGATGATGTCATTATGATGAAATGCACCCGGCGTAGATTGTCTTTCCAAACTGGAGCGTGAAGGGCAGAGGCAGTTTTAATTTCCCCTGTTTAGGAGATCAGATGGGATAAGATGAGATGAGATGAGAACATTTGTTGTTGCTATTGCGAAGCTGCTGTATTGATCAGCTCATGGCAATCTAGTTTTTCCTTATTAGGTGACAGCTCTACAGGAGCCCACGCGGAGATGTCAAAGAGAAATTAAATATTTCCGTCATTATTTCACTGAGAATAGTTGTGATATTTGACCCTCTTGTGATGTCTTTTTTTAACCCAAGAGACTTTTCTGTAGACATCGTAAAATGTTTATACCAGTGGTCCTACTCTGGGTCTGAAAAGTGAAGCCGATGTGGAAGTGGCTTAAACCTGCATTCTTTCTAACAGCGACTCCTCTGGTTGCAAAAAGAAGTCTGATTGTATAGAAGTCTATGAGAAAATGACCCTACTTCTCACTTGATTTATTACCTCAGTAAACATTGTAAACATGAGTTTATCGTCTCAATCGCTAGTTTCAAGTCTTCTTCAATACAGCATGATGTTCATTTAGTACATTTTGGTTCCATTTAGAGTCAAATAGACCATAAAGCAGGGAATGTTTTAGGGCGTGGCTACCTTGTGATTGACAGGTTGTTACCACGGCGTTGTCCGGTCTGGAAGTTGTCCGTGTTGTCGTTTTACAACTTTAATCCTTTCACAGTGTGTTTTCAGTTCATGAAGGTTAATTATAACCTTTTCGGTCACCTAAAAATGTCAGTGTTTGGTTGTACTTAGCTCTACCTTCTCGTGTCACTTCTGGTTGCTAAAAACCAAGATGGCGACGACTAAAATGCCAAATTCGAGGCTTTAAAACAGCAGTCCACAAACCAACGGGTGATGTCACTGTGCCTGTGTCCACTTCTTATATACAGAACATCAGTGTCTTTGTCTTTTACTCCTCCAGCTCTGTGAGGTTGTAATTGGGTACAGTGCTTTGAGTTAAATGCGAACATGCTAATGTTTAGCAGGTATAATGTTTACCATATTCAGCATCTAAGCTTAGCATGTTAGCGTGATAATATTTGCTAATTAGCGCTAAACACAAAGTACAGCTGAGGCGAAGTTAAGATCCCTAAAGTTGGTAGAATTCCTCCTGAGATGGAAGTGAATGTGTGCAGAATATCATGGCAATCAATCTGATACTGTAGTTGTTGTGATATTTCAGTCTGGACCAAAGTGGTCGACTGACCGACACGCCACTAGCATTACTATTAAACCTCATATATAACTGTATGTTGCACCTTGCCACTTTCTGCCACAGTCACAGGACCCTTGCTGCGTTAAGAAGAAAGAAGCAGAGACTTGGGCAACATAGAGCGACATCAATAACGAGGATGATAGAGACCGAGCCGCCGACCACTTGCTGTGATGATAAACACCGGTGGGGAGTGGCGCAGCTAAACAGCTAAAATGAACCAAATCAGTAAGTTTTACTGTGGACAGTTTATGATTAAGTCATATTCTGCTGCTGTGTGACAACAGGGGGCTTGAAACTTTCTTTTGAGCTGTGTGGCATCACGCGATGTCGAGGGAGTTTGAATCTCTACTGAGTTATTAGGAAGATAAGACAAGTTAGCAGAAAAATGGCAATTATTACTTACTTTTGTAAACATTTAAGCTTAAAAAAAACATTTGTCTCCTATACCTTCTACTGTAATGTGAGAAGAACCAGAGAAACGTTCCAATTTAACTGCAGCTGCAATAAACAAATGAAGGAAAACATGATAAGTTTAATGATCAAGGGACCAAACTTTTAAATAACAACCACCTGAACCGGCAGCCGACAGTAACTCAAAGGAACTACCTGATTTGTTCAGTGCATTGATTTCCAACTGTCTGTTACTGAGTCGATGTGTGCAGGTGTGTGTGTCTGTACAAGTGTGTGTGTGTGTGTGTGTGTGTGTGTGTGTGTGTGTGTGTGTGTGTCTGGGGAAAGAAAGAAGGCTGTGTCTCCCTAACGGCCTACATGAACTCCTCACAGGTAATTGAGGTGAGATTGAGGAGTTGTAATTGGAACTCAGTGTCTGTCTGAAGCAAACACACACACACACACACACACACACACACACACACACACACACACACACACACACTCAGACAAATTGGGACAGGCGAGGTGAGAGGGTAACAGTCTCAGGTGGGTCTTTGCTTGGGGCTTTTGCTTTTGTCTGGAAATTGAACAGCTCCAAAATATCTCTTCTCTAAATTTAGGTGAACTGACTGAGTATCTGTATAGGCCAGTGTGTGTGTGTGTGTGTGTGTTTGTGTGTGTGTGTGAGAGAGAGAGAGAGAGAGAGAGAGAGAGATTGCCAAAATATGTGCATGTTAGTATATGTGTGTTATACAAAAGTGTCTTTATGTATGCGATTGTATTTGTTCTTCTTCGCAAAAAAACACAGTATGTCAGGATGTTACACGCCGATGTGTTGTGTGTACGTGCGTGTGTGTGTGTGTGTGTGTGTGTGTGTGTGTGTGTGTGTGTGTGTGTGTGTGTGTGTGTGTGTGTGTGTGTGTGTAACTGACAGTGCGGTCAATGAGCCTGTCTCTAGAGGAAGCGGTGACTGTGCTCTTATATAAAGTGCTGCTCTGTGGAGGCTATACAGTAAAAGGCCCCCGTGCAGTAGTCTCTCACTGACAATGATCACTGATGACTATGAAACACTTGATATAGATTAAAGATAAATATCTAAAGGGAGCAATGGTGAGAGATGTAGCGGCCACAATGAGCTGATTATATACTGTATGAAGAGCTGCAAGTGACAGGTGCTTACTTCATATTGAGTCAAATCAAAATGTCATGAAGGTGAGCAACATCTTTTACTGTAGATGTTTATTCTAGCAGTACTTGTCTTATTCTCTCAATACTGTAATTTTACTGTAGAGAAGCCAACGGCATCTAATTTCATGATACACGTAAGCAGCGTTGTACACGGTACTCCTGACATTTCTTTCAGTGTGGGGTTATGTGGACGGCTCAAAGCAGGTACAGTATGTGATTGGAAAAAGTAGTGAGCCAGCAGGAGAGGGCTGGGTCACACACATCGACACAAACACACACTAGAGGCACAAAAAGTTATTTGGAACGATTGACAGCCATATTGATTTCTTCCCTATTTCATGCAGAATTTGGGTCTGGTTATGTATCAGTGTAGCAAAGTCCATGACTCATGTGTCTGTTTTTGATACATATCGATTCACCTTTACTTTCTTCGCAGCATTACAACATGTTGTTCTGATTGATTTCTGCGAAGCAGACGTACAATGTGATCAATTACCTGCTGAGGCTGAATAAGACCAGTCCTGACATAGTATATATATATACTGTATATATTTAACGCCACTAATTTCATAATGCATTAACACAATCGATCTTGAAGATACCAAGATCACCTGAGGAACACCTGAGGAATCCATTGATACCAACCATGTCATACTAGCTCCTTAGTATACTTAAGTAAGTTACTTAGTTAGTTAATTTTGGCGAGAAAAAACTGGCATGATCATTTTCAAAGGCGTCTCTTGACCTCTGACCTCAAGATATGTGAATGAAAATGGGTATATGGGTACTCACGAGTCTCCTCTTTACAGACATTCCCACTTTATGATAATCACATGCAGTTTGGGGCAAGTCATAGTCAAGTCAGCACACTGACACACTGACAGCTGTTGTTGCCTGTTGGGCTGCAGTTTGCCATGTTATGATTTGAGCATATTTTCTATGCTAAATGCAGTGCCTGTGAGGGTTCTGGACAATATTTGTCATTGCTGTTGTTGCATCAACTTGTTTGTGCATTGTTCTTGATTGACCACATTCTTTATTATTTGTAGATCTAGGAGTAATGATTATTGTCATCATTATCTATTGATTATTTATTTAATTAGTCGTTGAGTCTGTAAAATGTCAGTTTCAAGAGCCCAACGCGTCATCTCTCAATTACTTTTTTTTTGGAACAAGAGTTAACACAAAAATGATTTAGTTCATAGTGATATAAATTAATTACTTAAAATGATTAATCGATAATTAAAACAGTTACATTTTCTGTTGATAGACTAATCTGCTAATCATCACCATCTGATTAAAGTTCTGATTAAATTCAGAGGGGGGAGCAGGTATCCACATGCCTGATGTGTTGGCTCGATACTCTCCATTACGGTTGTGAAATAATAAAATGCCTTCGGTGTTAGAGTCTGCTGTTTCTTAAATGGATGGTAATTTCATTCACGCCAGATGAACCGTTACATGTCGTGCTTTTCTTTTTGCTCTCAGGCAGCAGCTCGGAGACGCGAAGCAGGTTGGGTGAATCACACCCTGATGTAGTTGCGTTCCTTCAGCTAATCATGCACACCATGCAGCCGAACAGTAATTTAGCCCCCTGGGGAGTCGCAGCTAAATCGTAAAAATAAACTCAAACATAAAACGGCTGGAAAAAGAATTTGACAGATAAGCAGAGGTGTCAAGAGGAATGTGGTGTTTATCGGTTGCGTACCAGTCATTACGGGGCAAGAATATTTACATTACAATAATTTACATCTGAATTTCAGTCAGTCTAAATGTCTTTGAATGAAGGGCTATGACTGAAACTGGGCTAAAAATACCATCCTTCACCTGAAAGCCTGCAACAGCGCTGCATTGTTTCAAATGAGGAATAAAATGTGCCATTAACTTTATGCAGCTCAATGTTTGTCAGCTTTATCATCACTACATAACCATTTATTATTAACTGCGACATCACCTCCTTACTGCCACTGTGTCATTTATTTTCATACTGGAAACAACATATATATACTGTACACACCCTGCTAAGAACTGCATGTACTTCCAGTACAGTGAAAATGCTAAAACTTGCTTCTGAATATGAATCCAGCCTTTTCTCTCCTGATATCGATTCCGCAACCTCAACTGAAAGTTTCTGCAGTCATCGAGTTCTGATCCAATACCTGTGCTGTCTTTTTCCAATAATTTTAAATATGCAAACCTCGCTGCGTCTTTAGAATCATTTTTATACAAGTTAACATGAGTCAAGGAACCAAAAACTGAGTCGCCAGCCCACTGTGACTACAGTAAATCAATGTAACTGACAAAGAAACCGCGTTTAATGTGGACGTCACGGCAGATATGCAAGGCACTGAAAAGGTCAGTAACAGTGCTGATACAGAGTTGGCGGACTGGATTAGTGCATCCCTACTTCTGACATTTTCCTTATATGCCCCTCCACATCCTCACACACACAGTATCTGTAGAAGATAGATTTAAATTTGGGTTCTCAATTTGAATTTGTTAATAAGAACTGGGGATTCCTAAAAAAAATATTCTGCTTTTCATTTCCTAAATGTGAAAGTTTGGACCCTACATGCTTTCATCTACAAAGCAGGTGGTGTAGTTTTTACAATACGGCGGACAGGCGCTAACTAAACAGCTCAAATAACTGAAATGATATAGCAAAATAATAAGTCTTCAGTGCACCAAAATTTTAAAACCAAACCTAGATGAACCCATGAAAAGGCTACCCGTGAAAAGGCTATCCGAATCTGGCGTAGGGAGAGAGGAAAGACTGAGGTGAAACAAAGCTCCACACCCTGAATCAAACTGAGGAGGTTTCAGTGTACGTGGCACAGCCCCAAAGCCACTGACACTCCCCATAAATTATTATTTTTAAAGAGATCTGATCCGAAAAAGACCCGAGGACAACAACACCAGGTACAAGATGCGGTCGACTTGAACAGACTGACAGAGAGAGGGAACAATAAACCTGGCAGCAGCATGAAGCGCCACCGATTTACCAAAACACCTATAATTTTTCCTGCACTTCACAGTTCACACTCTTCTTCTTGTGCCAAAAACATTTTTCTCTGGTGATGATTACGAAGCACCACATGATGAAGACCTGATATGAAATGTGAGTCCATTCAAGCACTGTATCAGACAAGATATATTGACACACAGACCTGAGACGTGCTGCAATAAAACGGGATTGGATAAGAGTAGGCTAAATGTAATTTGGATGACTCGAGTCCCAGATCGAGTTTCTGTTTGGACCCGTGACGACTTCTAATGAGAATGCACTGTTTTGTCCCCAGATACAGAATCAGGTAATGCTCACGCTCAGGTTCAAGCAAACTCAAATGTCAAAGAGCAAGTAAAGATGAAAAATATCTACATATCTCTTGACATTTTTATAAACCATAATCACTAAATACCAAGTCATTTAAGACTAGTTACTGTCATGGCCAACATCTGCTGGAAATAAAGACAGTTTTGGTTTCTCTTCTCAGTCAATGTCAGGCTGTGCAATTAATCGAATTTCAATTATGATTCTGGCTTCCATGAAAACAAGATAAGATCAACATAAAACTATTATTGTGCCGCATTACATTTCACAATGGCGCCCTTGTTTTGTCTTGTTTTATAAATCCAGCGCTGGCTGGTTCTTGCCGGGCTAGGTCGGCTTGGAAAGGCAGGCCTCGCCACTTAGT
>CAKALG010028203.1:0-10327 GCA_916700815.1 Helicolenus hilgendorfi | reverse complement strand
AGGGTTTGTATGCGGGACTCCCCAGCCTGCCTTGTGTTGCTCACACCCTCCAGCTGGCTGTTAACGAGGGTCTTTAGGCACAGAGAAGTACTCGTATCGGTACTCGTATCGGTACTCGGTATCGGCGAGTACCCAAATGTAAGTACTTATACTTGTATTCAGTCTGAAAAAAAGTGGTATTAGTGCATCCCTAGCACTTACCAAACGGCAGAATTTGACAAGTTGAAAGCGAGAACGGGTTGGGAAACGTGGTGTTGGTATTCTTAAGTAAAAATCTAATACTTAAATTTGAAACATCATCATTTTTATAGGCCTGCATCACATTGGAAGCTTTCTCCATACTCCTAAGAGCAGAATACTAAAGTATGCTACAATCAAAGTCACTAAAAGAAAGAAAACTTTCTGGGATCATGCGAACTTTAAAGGTCAGGCCTTCAAAGGTTATGAAACGCTGGATCGTGTTATGATGATTGCCAATTATTTGGTGTCAAATGGTCATTTGTAATAGAAACACTCCATTAAATGGGAATACAGTGATCTGACTATGAAAAGTTACATCTTATTGGGAACATATACATCAACACTGATCCTGTGAACATCATTAGACGTCATTCATTTATCCAAAAAAAGTAATTTTACCCTTTTATTTTTTACCCTCATGTCTTATCACACGTTCCTCGACATGCATGGATTATTGTGCCCGGGGGCTCCTGACAGCCAGGGCCAGAAAGAGTCACAACTTTACCATATCTCAATAACTTCAAATTGAATCTGTGCCCTTCCCATCTGTGACACTTTGAGCCATGAACCGACACACTCCTCTCTCTGCTCTATTCCTGTAATGATACAGTTCTTGGTCTTGATATTGCCACTGGTCCATTTTAGCCACCTTTCCCTATAAATTTGCATACTATTTCAGCTATCTTTATCAGTTCATATCATTTGCATAATCTATCTGACAGTTGACTGGGCGCGGAGTGCGGGGGCTGATATATGATGTACTATACACGGATAAAGTGGTCGCTGGGAAAGGGAGAAACCTGAACACCATGGGAAACCAAGACAGCATAATCCGTCCAGGAGCCTGGTAACTCATAGTAAGAGCTGCATTTGAAAATAGATCTTCATCATTCACAAACATATACAACCTTGCCCTTCTAAATGAACGCTGGCATGAAAGCAAAAAGAAAATGGACGGTACCGAAGGGCCTGATGTCCCTCTACTTTTAGTTTAGTGTTTCCATCTTGCACAAATGAATGCTTTTATCCAGTTCTTTCCAAAACAAATTATGCTTCCATTAGAGTTCACTTAGACCCTGAAAATGTTACGTGTTTTCAAGATAAAATGTTTGTCCCTTTGAATCACCCAGGAAACAGGCAGAGCATTCATAAAAGGACCGTGGGTCTCATGCATTTGGTTTTGTTTTCTGTGTGCATTTTTTTATCCAAGCCTGAAGTACATAAGAAAATCTGGAGTGGCTGGATCCCCCCCCCACCACAAGATTAATGCGTCAGAAGGCAGTATATTTTTGGCATCATTGGGAAAACATTCCATAATGACCTTTCAGCATATTGTAATTCAAGTGTTCTGAGAGATAACTAGACTTCTGCTCCTCCTTATGGCTCTGTTTTCAGGCTTTAGAACATCTAGCCTGTGACGGGAGACTTTGACCAATCACAGGTCATTTCAGAGAGAGAGAGCGTTCCTATTGGCTATGCTCCAGTCAGATTTCACAATGACATGGCGTCACCAACGTTCTCATTTTACAGCTAAACCGTGCATTACAAGATGATTCTGAAAACATTTGAGGAGAGAAATAGGCATTAATGTAACAGAATATTGATTCATATTTGATCAGCACTGCCTAGTTTGACCATTTGGTCAGAGTTCGCGAGTGATTGACAGCCGGCTCTCATTGACAGCAACTGGACAGCAGACCTCAGATCAGCTCTTACTGCTTGTTTTCCTACGGTCTGTGAAATCTTGCAGATGCCATTAGGAGCACCGGAGGACACAGAGGAACATGATTTTCTTCAGGTTACCTGTTTCATGTACTACTGTCAGGATATAGTTACCATTTTATAAAAATAACTTTTTAATCATATTTGCTCCAATTTCGCCTACTTCAGCTTCAATCGTGATTAATCACAAATGAATCACTCATTTTTTATCTGTTCAAAATGTTCCTTAAGGGGAGGTTGTCAACTATTTAATCCTCTTATTAACATGAAAGTGGACAAATATGCTGCTTTTTGCAAATGTATGTATATATTTATTATAGGAAGTCAATTAATAACACAAAACAATGACAGATATTGTCCAGAAACCCTCACAGGTACTGCATTTAGCATAAAACAATATGCTCCAATCATAACATGGCAAACTGCAGCCCAACAGGTAACAACAGCTGTCAGTGTGTCAGTGTGCTGACTTGACTATGACTTGCCCCAAACTGCATGTGATTATCATAAAGTGGGTATGTCTGTAAAGGGGAGACTCGTGGGTACCCATACAACCCATTTTCATTCATTGAGATCAGAGGTCAAGGGACCCCTTTGAAAATGGACATGCCAGTTTTCCCTCGCCAAATATAGCATAAATGTGGAGCGTTTCTAGTTTCATATGAAACCAGTATCTTCAATCTAGCTTTAAAACTGAGCCCGCTACAACCTAAAAACCTCAAGTTGCGTTAATGCGTTAAAGAAATTAGTGCCGTTAAAACAAATTTGCATTAACGCGTTATTATTGCATTAACTTTAACAGCCCTATCATAGACAGTCTTGAGATATTCGGGGGAGGGAATTGCAGGTTATTTTCCAAATCAAAGACTTGGTACAAATTAAATTATAAATGTTTTTTTAAATAAAATGAAACATTAGATTCATCCCCCCTCCCAACCCCAATACTTTTTGTACGGTCCCTAAAAAAAAGACACTTTTGTCTATCAAGCAAAAGCCAACAAGCGAATGGATGAGCAGCGCCGTGTACAAAGTTGCAAAGTG
The DNA here is from genome assembly GCA_916700815.1 of Helicolenus hilgendorfi. Lineage (NCBI taxonomy): Eukaryota > Metazoa > Chordata > Actinopteri > Perciformes > Sebastidae > Helicolenus > Helicolenus hilgendorfi. The sequence continues at coordinate 7,324 of CAKALG010028203.1, read as the reverse complement.
TATTTATAAAGCTAACGGTGTGATAAATTAACATTAGCGGCGTTAATGAAGGGTGGAGAGGGGGCCAAGGTGTCATGAATGTGAGACGGTGGGGGGAGAAGAAAAGCTCCGTGCTCGTCTCTGACGGAGCTCTGACTCACTCTATCTCGTCCATTAGGCGTCCGCATGGAGCTGAGAAACACAAAAGGAGTCTGCTAATGCATAGATAACCCAGGGGTCTCTCTCTCCGTTTCCTTCCAGCTCCCACTGTTGCATCCTGTCCTTGTCGCTCCGTCCTTGCCTCAACCCTCCCTTTCTTCCTCTGCTCGTCTCCCAGTGTTTCTGTGGATTATTATGACTGAGATCTTTTATCTTCAATGAGCTCAGGTTTCCAGTCTGTTCCAGTGGCGTGTAGATCTGAACCCCCCTTCATTAAGGCCGAGCTGGAGCTACCAAGGATGGATGGCATGAAGATGTGGTCACTTTATAAAGAGGGAAAATGATTAAAATGCCTGTTTTATACCTATTACATCTCATGGGCCATTAATGGTACTTGATTAATTCTTAATAACCTGAGGAGATTCATGAGTGTTTTATCACCTTAGACTCGCTTGTAATCGCTTGTTGAAAATGCGTTGATCTGAGATAATGGGCCAATAAAGTGCGGTTTGGTGTGTGAACGGAGAGTGGAGGAAGACAAAGACAGGCCTCATATAATACTGATTCAAAATTCATAGTTTCTCCAGTGGGGTCCTGACACATCTCTCTGGACGCCTGAGAGTAGGAAATCACTACAGTCTATTCTTTCATTTTTTCAAGAGTTAGTTTAGTAACAGTCTCTTCCTCAATAATACAATGGATGTAAATGGAATTTTTGTCTGTGAAGCTCATAAAAAAGATTAAAAGTTACTCTGGATAATCCACAGATCACTATCATCATATTTCTTTGGTCGACAGTAGTGTTACTGAAAACTGTTGACACCAAGGTCTTTGTTCTATTGTCATTTTTCAATGCTGTGAGTGCAACAAATGAAGTTCCATTCACCTCTGCTGTACTGGGATGGAGGCAGAAATGGCAGGGACAGACATCTCAAAACCTGAGCAAATAAAACCCAAACTATTTGCATGGCTAAATTAGAAAATACATTTTTTTGTTTGTAATTGGGGTTAAACAGAACCTTCAGGTCTGAAAAGTGAAGCCAATGCAGAAGTGCCTTAAACCTGCATTCTGTCTAATGGCCAGCAGGGGGCGAATCCACTGGTTGCAAAAAGAAGTCTGATTGTAAAGAAGTCTATGAGAAATTAGCCTACGTCTTTCTTGATTTATTACCCCGAAATATATTGCAAATTTCATCATCCTACAAATACATTTATAAACATGTCTAGGAGACGGGGTTGCTAGGAACACAATTTTCATAGGGACTATTTCTTTGGTAGAAAGTTGATCGGGTGAAAACTTTTATTAAAAAACTGCAGATTAACGGGCACATTGTTTCTGGTAAGGCACATTGCTGTTGAATTACAAAATGACATTCACTCCCATTGTATTGCGGTGGAGTCAGACATCTCAGAGTCCGACTAAATAGAACCAAGATTATCTGCGTGGGTAGATACCAATAAAAGTAAATGAGAAAGTAAGTTCCTTTGTCATTTGGGGCGAACCGATCCTTTAATGTGTGTAAGGCTTTTAAATGGTTTAGAAAATGGAAGGATGGGTAGCACAGCTACATGAACACACAAATAAGAATTTTAAATACTTCTACAAATGAGCTGTGTCTTCTAAAGCAGGCTCCCTGCAACATATTAGTGCTCGTCATGCGGTGACTCATCACCAGACCAGCCTCTTGACATGAGATACTGTATCTTAAAGGTCACTGATTGCCTGCAATTACACTGTGCTCAATGCACTCATTTAAGAGTCCAACCCTAATTGAATTATTCTCAGATTGTTTTTCGGTCGCTCTGCTTCCCAAAGTGTATGGAGAACAGTTCTTTCTGTTAACACACTGCAATGCAAATAATCAAGGTAGTAATTTCCACTGGAGAAGAGAGAGGGACATCACTTCTATACCCCTCACTTTTATAGTTTCAAACTAAAACCTCCTTGCACAGTTTCCTCTATCCAGATGCCAAAATCCAGCTGTGAGAGGATCTGAGCTGATAAAAATGTTGGTACACTCCTCTGAGTCACCTTCAGTTATTACAATACGTTCAGAGCAACGAGCTTAACAAGCAGCAGGGACTGGTGCTCTGAGTGCATTGTGATGGTTTCACCTCTTAGGCTGAATACAGACTACCCTACCTTATTGGTGAAGATTGTCATGAGGCGTGAGACTAGAAAACCTTCATTCTTTCTAACGGCCAGCAGGGGGCGACTCCTCTGGTTGCAAAAAGAAGTCTGATTGTATAGAAGTCTATGAGAAAATGAGCCTACTTCTCACTTGATTTATTACCTCAGTAAACATTGTAAACATGAGTTTATGGTCTCAATCGCTAGTTTCAAGTTTTCTTCAATACAGCATGATGTTCATTTAGTAAAAGATGCCGATGACCAAGAGGGCAAGGACCAAAAACCAAGATGGCGATGGCCAAAAACCAAGATGGCAACAGCCAAAAACCAAGATGGCGACGGCCAAAAACCAAGATGGCAACAGCCAGAAGATGGTGACGGCCAAAAAACCAAGATGGCGACGGCCAAAAACCAAGATGGCGACGGCCAAAAACCAAGATGACGACGGCCAAAAGATGGTGACGGCCAAAAACTAAGATGCCGAAGACCTGAAACCAAGATGCCGATGGCCAAAAACCAAGATAGCAACGGCCAAAACCCAAGATAGCCACAGCCAAAAACTAATATGGCGACGGCCAAAAACTAAGACATCATGGTCTCTATGTCCACTTCTTATTTAGACTATGGTCGTCGGGGCAATATGAAACCTGAAACCAGACACTCCTCAGGGCTGAAAAGGGGCTGGCTACTTATTTTTCGGGAATTATTTTTATTTACACTCAAACACTTCATTTCTGTTAAAAGACGCTATAATTGAACATCAGCTGAAGACAAGACAGTAAAGCACACTTCTGAAACCAAACCTATGGCCTTACAACCTTGACATTACCTCGATTCTTCCTTGAGCTCAAAACTCACACACATAGGATAGCCCAAAGAAACCCACAAGAGTCACGCAACACCCCTGAAATTGACGCCAAACATGACCACCGTCGTCCTGTCAAAACACAGATAACAAGTTACTCTTTGGAAAAGCCTTGAGTTTGAGGAGGATTTACACACCGGTATCATCTCTCGCACACAGCACTGTAAATCCAGCCTGCGCAGCCACAGATAAACAGTGGTGTGACTCAGTGGACAGTTTAGGGGACCAGGAGCTGGAGAAGGTGCGCTTGCAGTTGTGCCCTTCCTCGCAGGTCGGATCCTGAAATGACTCATCTGAGAGAATGCGCTTAATCCAATTTAGACGGGTCCGCCACAGCTGCACCAGGTCTCCTGATTGGACCTGTTAACCCTGCCCCGTTGCAGCATTCAAATTGTCACATAGAGGCAGACGGATTATATGCATCATCAAGGGGGGAAGAGGTCATGATGATGATGTATATGCAGCTAAATTCAAATAAGATAGTGTTAACATGCAATTACATGCGATAGAGAACAATCTCTTTGTCTTACTGTGATCATATCTACTGGAAGAATCACACTTCCTGCTCCTGGATGTGCCTTTATCTCGAATTGCTTTTATTCTTTAGGAAATCTTATCTCATGTAGACTGTGGAGCGCACAAATTGAGTTGAAATACGATAAACCGCATCTTATTTTCTCCTCATATCCCGCAAAGACTATAACACTCTCACACGCACGCGTTCGTGCAAATATTAAATGGCGATATGATACTCTTTGTATTCATATTGGGATCCTTTGCGAGGCACCATCACATCAGATCAATTGAGCATATCATTACTATTGTTTCCATCAATTGCACTCGCAGGGTTTATCGTAATTGGGAACGTGTTTGGCACCCGAGGGGTAGATCATTCCCAGCATCAGATGATATGGAACTCACACCAACAATCATTTCATTTGGTCCCCATGAAGCTGTCTTTAATAGCTCCAAAATAATATTCTCCCCGTGCACCTTGAACGATAGCGCACTGAGAGAGAGAGAGAGAAGACACATCGCCTTTCGATTTGGCTAATAAACTGTCGCAAAGGCCGAACCTTAAAAGGGTAGACGCTGTTTGAGATTGCAGAGAAGTGCATTCACGTGACTCTTTGCTCCCGTGGCATTCCTCCAAAGTTCTAGAGGGTTGTTTAGCTCTGACCAGAAAAGGTGACACACACACACACAGACATAGGTGGGAAATGTTCCATGATGCTGAAATCAAGCGAAACCATCTAGAAAGCGCTTTAAAAAGTGAATGGAAAAATGTCAAAAAATGACAAGTGTCAAAGTAGGAAAAAATATCAAATTATTTTTGGGCTGTCAGTCGATTATATTGAATCACCGTATCGCAAATTAATCTCACGTTTTTCGATCTGTTTAAAATGCTAAAGGGAGATTTGTCAAGTATTTAATCCTCTTATCAACATGGGAGTGGGCACATATGCTGCTTTATGCAAATGTTTGTATATATTTATTATTGGAAATCAATTAACGACACAAAACAATGACAGATATTGTCCAGAAACCCTCACAGGTACTTCATTTAGCATAAAACAATATGCTCCAATCATAACATAACATAACTGCAGCCCAACAGGCAACAACAGCTGTCAGTGTGTCAGTGTGCTGACTTGACTATGACTTGCCCCAAACTGCATGTGATTATCATAAAGTGGGCATGTCTGTAAAGGGGAGACTCGTGGGTACCCATAGAACCCATTTACATTCACACATCTGGAGGTCAGAGGTCAAAGGACCCCTTTGAAAATGGCCACGCCAGCACAGTCAGCACACTGACACACTGACAGCTGTTGTTGCCTGTTGGGCTGCAGTTTGCCATGTTATGATTGGAGCATATTGTTTTATGCTAAATGCCAACATTTGTCATTGTTTTGTTAATTGATTTCCAATAATAACTACATACATACATTTGCATAAAGCAGCATATTTTCCCACTCCCATATTGATAAGAGTATTAAATACTTGACAAATCTCCCTTTAAGGTACATTTTGAACAGGTAAAAAAATGTGTGATCAATTTGCAATTAATTGCAATTAACTATTGACAATCATGCGAATAATCATGATTAAATATTTTAATTGACTGATAGCCCCTAATTTTAAGCCAACAGGGACATTGCGCTTTTTAATGATCTCCCATCCTGCAGTGTTTTACATCCCACCAGCCCACCAGACTGTAGAGCTGGAATTCTGCAGTGTTAAGGCAGCTGACATGGTGTCATCATTGATCTGGTTGCTGTTAAGCTGCGTTGACTCCTGCACTAATCCATTGGACATGGAGCCAGGGGAAAGCAATCTAGCACAGCCAGACAAGCTCGCCACTTTTATCAAGGTGAGGACAGTGAGGCTGGGAAAAAAAAGTGATCTAACCACAAAAAATACTCTTGCATGGGATTGCAACAGATACAGAAATATCTGGTAACTTGGCTGCTCTTATTCCTCGGTAAACCATTCCATGATCACGAAGAGGATTTGTGTATGTAAAACACTGCAAGCAGTGTTAATGAATATTGACAGAAACAATCCTGTAAACTGGAATCAGTTCAATCTAAATCGTAAAAGCTTTTATCAGCTGATTAAAGAGAGAAGATGTACTGGCAAAACCAACCGAGACGGAATAAATAAATTGCAAAAGAAATCGTGACATTCTTGAGGTCGGATTAGATTAAACCAATTTCAGATTTTGGGATTTACAAAAATCTGATTAATTTTTATGGATCCTTGGATGATCTATTTTGGGGTCTTTTTAGCCTAGCCTATAAATAAGCACATTTTTACACTAAATAAAAAAAAAAAAAACTCAACATAAATTGGTTTACTTTAACCACTTCACTTACTCAAACACACTATTCTGATTAGTCCGATAAAATACTGTATGTGACTCTGTCCTGTAAACACATTCCATTCTTCATGAAACATTCCCCTCCGGGTGAAGTCATTTATCTGTGAATGGCACATTAACCACCCTCTTTTCTCTCCCGTCTGCACCAGCACCGTCTTCACTGATAATGGCAAAAGATTATGCACATTCATTACCATTATCATTAAAATCATCATTATCGGGCGCTTAGCATAATAACAGCGTTCGACTGATTCACTTCTTTTTTTTCTCCTACTTGTTTGCGCTTGACACCGGTGCTGCTTTAGCTTGAATAGAATAGCTTTTGTGTGATGTATTTAACCTGACATATAATAATACCACCATGATCTGTCACAAGCTGCTTTTGGAGAGGTGTTCACTGACTTCTAGCAGTTCTATTTTGATCAATTTATCTTAAAATATTTTTTTGAAAATTAGAAGGAATGTTTCTAAAATGCAATTTTATATTTGCTCTTTTAAAGTTAATTTTTTACAAACATTTATTTGTATATTATATATACTCTACTTGTGTTAGATTAAAGTCAGGTACACCTTAACCCAATACAAACTGAGTGACTAACTGCTTCCTCAGCACGATCTGGGACTTTCTCTCTTGTTAATTAAGTAATAATCAGGTACGATGTGGGTACTGCTGACGGTGACTGTGTTACCTTTAGAGCCGCAGGGGAGACAAATAGAGTAATGGAAAAAAACCCTAAAGGAAATGATTACCGCAGGTGAGGAGCGTTATTTACAGCATCACCTCCGAGGTCAAAAATCCCCAAATTATAATGCCAGAAACACAAAGCAGAATAAAAAAGGGAATGAAAAGGGGATAGGGGGGGGGGGATCCTAACAGTGGTTGTCCTTAAACAACAATATTCCCCCAGGATCTATTAGCCAGTGGTGTGTGCATACAATAGACAACAAGTCCTTTCCCTAATTAACTGTTTCCTCATCTCTAAACAAGTTCCTTGTCTTATTCACAATCTGTACACACAGGTAGGCTCACACTCACATGGAAAAAAAAGTCCTTACCTGTATCTGTGACGTAAAGATACTCTCTCTTCGTCCTCCTTCTGTGGAGAGTTTGGTGGCTCAGCTCGTATCCTCAGGCTAAGGGTTTCAACAACTGATCGCATGCCTCCTCTGAGGCTTCTTATAATGGCACACCCCTTCCCTCCTGGCTCAACCCTCCAGTTCCCCCGCCTCCCCTCCCTTCCCCTGTATATCACCACTCACATCACCGTAGAGGAGGGCTAGAGAGAGGGGTAGATTCCCCCATTCT
>CAKALG010028202.1:0-10043 GCA_916700815.1 Helicolenus hilgendorfi | reverse complement strand
CGAAGTACCTGACCTGCCGTAGCCTCACAGTTTGCTGCTTTGCACCGTGGAGGTCATCTGGGACTCGCAACGTCACCAGTCGTCTCCCACATCTCCGGTTCACCGGTGCTTACATTTTCCTTACCTCGGCTGTTCATTTTAATCATCGCACTTTTACGATCTGACTCAGTTTTACGGACTGCGTCACTCAGAAACAACCGGTTCTTCTCACACAATGAAGCATTGTTCACCTTGAGTAATCCTGCCCTATTGTCGGAAACACACCCCCTCATCATATGATAATTGGTTTTAATTTGGTATGACCTGATTAACACTCAAAGGAAATACCTGCTTTGAATGGAGAAAATATGCAGAAATATAATTCCTCTGGCAGATAATCACACAGCTCAATTAGTAGGCGTGTGTTATGTGGTTTTTGTTTTTAGAGTGGCATTTCCTCCTCCGCCTTTGATTGGCCCAGCCCATAGTGGGGAGTTCCATTTCTAGGTCAGATGTAATGACTTAGCCATATATCCTGCTGCTGACTTTAGCCCGTTCCCCATTTTGTTCCTCGGGGCTCTTTGACAAAATACAAAGCGTTTTGGACCACGTGATCTCTAAAAACATTATTTATAAATGCACACTGTAGGTTCCTGGAATTTCTTGGAGGCTTTTGAGTCGATTGTGCGTAATTGAGGAACGTTGTTTGCAGGAGTAGTACAGCTGGCTCTCTGAATAGAGCTGTTCTACTGCCACACATTTAGACAAAGCACTGTTGTGTAGCTTCAGCCTCTAGTGTTCTCTTTATGTGCATGTTTGAGTTATGTCTGGTTTAGGTTTTTACACACATAAAAGGTCATTCATTCAGGCTTTCGCTGAAGTCATTCAAGGAGATGGATTCATAACTGAAGTTCATTTTTTCTAGTCATTAATCAGCTGTAACAATTCACCATCTGCTGAACATTAACTGGAGCTGAAACAAGTAGTTGATTAATCCATCGACAGAAAACTAATCGGCAACTACTTTTATAATATGTATTAATCATTTAAATGTTTTTTCAAACAAAAAGGCGTAACATTACCTAGTTTTAGCTGTGTAAATATGAGTATTTGCTGCGTTTCTTTGTGTTATATAATAGTAAACTTAATATATTTGGGTTTTAGGCTGTTGATGGGACAAAACAAGCCATTTGAAGATGTCACATGGGGCTTTAGGAAGTTGTGATGGGCATTTTTCACTGTTTTCTGACAAGGACCAAACAATTCATCGATTAATAATGAAGATGTGTGTTAGTTGCAGCCCATATATTAACTCGCTGATAATAATGCATAGGCCTAGTTCAGCAGTAACACAGTCTGGGCTGCACGAAGCAGTGCCTGGGCAAGCTGAAGAGCACATCCAGCAGCGTCTTCGCTAAGGTGGTAAAACTCCAGAGAATTTCACATGTGGGAATATTGAGTCACCTTTGAAAAATGACTCACTGCTGAATAAAGCTCAGGAAGAAAAACACTTGACAACTAGTGTTGAAGCAGTTTTTCTGACTTCTTCTTCTTCTTCTTTGTCACAGCATACATATCTCCTAACACTATCTCCCCATGTTGGCTTCCTCGCATCCTGCACAAGATAAACAACTAACATACTTAAGATGCAAAACTCCATAACTATCTATGTAAACATCTTTGGCAACACTGAAAATAGTTAAATAGTAAAATACTTAATTTTATGTCTATGGAAAATATTCTTGCTTTTTTTTAAACTTTTGCGTAGCAAGAATATGTCTGTATATGTATGTATGTATGTATGTATACAGTAAGGTGTAACGATATTAGGCTTGCCTCGGTAGTCAGTGTTAAACGGTGGTTGGGCACACACTGATTACATTACATACCCATTTCCCCCGCCGTCGTTTTGCTTTCTTTACAGAAATAAAACCCATTTAGTTCATATTCGTGTATCAGAGCCGTGTTATCAATACAAAGTCGGACAACAGACACTACGAACTGAGAGTGAAAGTGTCTGCTCCGTACGGAAATGTCCTCACCGTCAAATCCCTAAACAATACATCGATCTCGATTTGAAAAATAGATTCAATGATCAACGATCCAATATCACTGATGCAAAGTGAAAACATCGATATATATCATCTTTAAGATGGGCCTTTATTTTGAAATTCCCATGGCACGTCTGTGTCACCACCTCCTTCCTACAGACCTCAGTAATAAAATTGACAAATTGTATTTATTTGCTCTTTGTGAGTTTATTTAAATGTAACTGATTGTGTTAAATGGGCATATGATATTGTCTCAAATCGATCGCAGGCCCTGAATTGAATCAAATCGAAATTGTATCGTGGCAGACTTTGTGATATCAGCAAATATTGTCCAAAGAATCAATACATTATATAGTATCGTGATGAAACTGGTGATTTACACTCCTAGTATACAGCCATAAGGAAGCCTATATTTTTGTATGAATAAAGCAGGTCTAACCCTTGTTTACATTGCGGCTTAGTGAAGTGTCAGCTCAGTAATGCACGTGACTTGCACGGGACTTTCTCCTAACCTCCGCACACATTTCAGGCCCAGAAAGTTTCCCTGCTTACGCCCTGTGATACTATTTATAATGCCTCCTTTTGATGAAACACAGGTATGAATCTTACCCTCTGGGCTTTGTTTGACAGCTGCAGTACCTGCAGGACTTTGTAACAACCTGTTGCATGTGTGTGTTTCTTCATGACAGTGTAAGCTCAGTAGTAGAGCTTGGTATTTATCCAGTAATTATTCTGTCTCAGCTGAGAATAAAGAGCCTTATCAAACCATTGCAGTGACTAAGTGTGATAAAGTCAGGCCATAGATTCAGCTGGTGGAGTGAACAGCTGTCAGATGTATCAGCTGTGGTTTGGTGCCTGGTTTGATACATGAGGAGTTCATGGTCTTTAGTCCATATATATAGCTATATGTATTTATATAAAGCTTAGTAGTCTCCAATCTCAGTCTAGGCTCTGTGTTTTGGGAGTAATCTTTGGTCAGAGTCGCTATTCAGTGAACAGTGTTGATCTGGCACACCCCCTCACCGCTCTATCACTTGCTCTTGCTCTCCCTCGCTCTCTCTCTCTCTCTGTGTCGGTCTCTTCGTCCCCTGTCTTTGCTTCCCTGCAACCAAGGGCAGAGACCTTGACTGTCAGCAGAAGCTTTCAGCTGCTGTAAATCACCTTTTTATGATTTTGCTTGTGTGTATGTGCCTGTTAGCGTTGTGTATTATGCACGAGTGTGTAGACGTGTGCACATGTGGGTGTGTCATCATGAGCGCTGTGGCAAGCAGGCGAACCACAGAGGGCTGCCGTGAAGCTCTCACTCTCCTGACCTACTTTCCCTCCCGCCTGCCCACAGCTGGCGCCGAGTTAACGCACCAGATCAAATGCCAACCATTCCAGTTCCCTTCGCGTTATTACCGCATTCTCCTGCAACCACAGTTTCTGTATTTAGTCTTTGTTGTGTTTTGACACTGAATAGGCTTTCAGAAAGTCCCCATATTGAGGTTAAGAGGATGCAGCTAAGTCTGTGAGTTGTTTGTGCCCTTCTTCTTAACTTTTGTGTGCAGTTGTCGAGTCAGCAAAGCCAAACTTTGGGAGTGGGTTCCTCCCACAGCCGGCAGCATCCAGCTAGAGGTATTATGGTTATGCACACACAGTAGCAGCAAGCCTCCAATTCATTTTTACAGGCCAGGAAGCCACCTCCCACCTACACACAGTCACTAACGGCTCCTATTATGGAAACTAATATGGAAACTCAAATCCTCTGGGGTTATTTTTCTTGTGCTCAGCCAGGTTTAGTTTTTTCTTCTGATGTTTGAAGCCAAACAGTAGTTACTGATATTGAAGCAGGTTTGTCAATACAGCAGGGAAGGGGAGACAACGGCTCCCTGCAGCTAGTGACACTGTGGGATCATTACATGTAAGAGTATCTCACTAATGGATTGTTTCATGACCCAAAGAAACGGTCATTAAAGCACCTGATGACCTCCAAAGGGTACTACATCTCTATTGTATTGTTTTCTGTGGCAGCATGGCTTATGTTTAGTGAATATGTTGCACTCATGTCAAGCACTTATAAAGACATACTGACTGTTTTTATTGGAGGATGCAGGAGGCAGATATTTTAGAGAAATCCAGCCCAGTTTTTGGCCAAACAAACCCGGTCTCTCCACTCCCTCACAGAAGCTGCGTTGTTGTTCTCTGCGTGCAAGAATGATTCAGAGCGCACAGACCAGTTCCCCTTTCTATTTTGGTGGCCCTTACCTCGGGGAAGGAGCACTTCCTTCTGCTCTGCTCACGCTCACAGAGTTTTGATGAAGATGAGGAGCTGTTTGTGCAATGTTCATTCATGTACAGGAACACAGAATAGAATAGAAAGCTTTATTGTCATTGTATTAAATACAACGAGATTCACAGTTTCCACTTCTTCTGGTCAGTGCTTTAAAACAAATACTAGACAAGACTAAACGAGGCAGGTAAAACATATAACAGGTAAAAACACACACAGTGATAAAGTAAATAAAAACAGGTAAAGTAGATGTAATAAATAAATATAAACAGAAGTGTTACACTTCTAAAAATAGATGTAATGTAAACAGGTGATTGCACTTGTAAAACAGGTAGGGTAGATGTAATAAATAAAATGTAAACAAAGGTAGTTGCACTTGAGGTGCAGATTGCATCAACGATATATTGCACAGACAATGTATTTTACATTCAGAGTATTAATATTGCACAGAAATCAGGTTTTAGGCAGGCAGCCAGATTGTTTTGTGAAAATCCTTATTCTATTATTTCCACCGCAGTGAGTCAACCAGTTGAAGGAAGTGATTGTTATATAATTTTCTCTGAGATGACTCAATAAAAGTGGCTGGACCTGATCTGAATTACGTAAATTATGATGAAGTAAACTTACAGTAAATGTACCTCACCTAAAAAGAATTGCAAGGATATGTTGACAAAGAGGCTGGGGTGTACAGAGCAGGGGCCTGCCAAGCTGCTCGTGACACTCACGGCTGAAAGGGGATTATGAATTGTTAAGCAGGGCACTGGGCCACCGGCATTATCGTAAGTGCGTGAAGTGGCTTGCCTCCTTAAAACCCAGGCTGATTGATCACACTCCCACTGAAGTAAAGCGGTTAACTTTGTCAGCGCCGCTCTTGTTAAAGTCGAGACCCATCTCTGGATGTCTCTGCCTTTCGAGCTTCGGCTGTGCTCTGACCGATAATAAACTCTGAGAGAATGCGAGAGCTTCCTGTCGATGGCGAGCACTCACTTCAACAGATGGTTTCAGAAAGAGGAAATTTGGTCTCCCCGCACTGGCGTGCAGCTTTGATTGGTTTTATGTCTGACAGGCCACAAAAAAACTGATTTGTAACTTGTTTTATGGCTCACTTGAATGTCATCTGATTTCAAATTGAGTTTAGAGAAAACACTGTAAAACAGTGACTTCACTTCAGGCTTACTTTGTTGTTGTATACGTAAAGCGGCTGAAGTAATTGGATTTGAACCAGTAGCCTACAGCCATCTAGTAAAGCTCTCCTGCTGACACCATCCCAGTGGGCCAATGAAGGACAAACTGGTTACCCCTCCACACCCTCTGACATCATCCGTCATCATCACTCTGGACTCATTAGCCTCCTCCGCCGCCCACCCTGTTGCTTACAACGGCCTCCTTTTGGAGCTCGCAGGGCTTTTGTCTGCGTGTATGTGCATACTGTATACGGTATAATGTGTGTGTGTGTTCTCTCATAACGGCGTGTTAAGGAAACCCCAGATAAGTTGGTGTGTGAGACAGATGGCATGCTGGTTACATCATCGCAGCGGCACAGCTTTTGTATGAATTGTATATATCGCGTGACCGTTCGGCCAGGCTGTGTTTTCTGGAGGACTGTTGGCTGCGATCCAAACAGCAGGTATTCAGACTAGGGCTGCGTTTCGGCAAGAATCTGGCGATACGATACATGAGACTGACATAAAGAATACACCAACATATGCATAAAATCTGATCTTTTTAATGCAATCAGAACAGTGGGATCTGCATTCATCACAGTTCCTGAACATCCATCATAGCACTACTTTGAGAGGGCACATACTCTTGAGAGGGAATTAAATAAAGTACTGACTGAGTTAATCTTTGCATGTAAACTATTAATTAAATAGTTTTTGAGAATCTATACAGTATCACAAAACATAATATTTTTATACTTGATATTTTCTTACACCCCTAATTCAGACGTGTTGGTTGGAGGCAAAAGTTATTTGTAGGAAATAAATACAAACTGAACCCTGATGTCTGGATATGATGAGACTGGTGGCACTGAATAAAATGATAAAGTTATGAGCTGCAAAACTAAAACAATGTGCTGAAGGATGCTAAAACACTCAGTGAACCTGAAGAGTTGGGTGATAACATTATCATTATTAGCAGCCTCTTTCACATTGCACAAAGTCATTTGATCCATTGTTAATACTGGAATGGCACTCGGAGAGCGCAGACCTCCACCAAGGTGCGTGACTTTAAAAACAGATCACAGCTCACAGCTGGCGTTACCGTGAGGTGGTCGGCTTATTAATAACACAGTGTGTTTCCGTGTAATGTATCAGCGGATGCCTCTCTCATTCAGCGGCCTTACTATGTCTGTATAACGTTACACTACGTTGTTTCACATCCCGTCATCTACCGCTTTTTTCTTTCTCAACGCGGACGGACAGCAGATCCCGCACCTCGATATCTCGCCACACACGTGTCTCTCTGCTCTCAGAAGGAGACGGGGTCAAGCGCCATCAACGCGTCATCAGTTACAGTGCGCATGTGTTATAGCCTGTGGTCTTAATGCTCAGGCTGATCAGAATTCTTAAAAAAATCCTGAATCCGGATCACCAACAAAATGTAACTGGTTATTCATTGTGATCCACCCCTCCAAACAATTTAATTCAAATCCATTGCAGACTTTTGAAATAATCCTGCTGACAGACAGACAGAGAGACAAACAAACCAACACCAGTGAAAACATAACCTCCTTCCAATGCCCTTGGCCTTGGCGGCGGTAATAACAGTACACAGCTTACAGTTTGAAGTCCAATAGGCTTGTGACTGTTTTGTCTGTTACAAACCACTTTCTCTTATTCTGCTTAAGTGCTGTCCAGAACAAATAGTTCATTTTAATTTTGCTTGCTGTTGTTAATTGTGCACAACATGGTACAACTCTTATTTATCAATTTTTGATTTCTTAGTGCAAACTTTCATTATTTATGGTTCTGTGGCGATCCTGATAAAATGTTTTATAGGACCAAAGATGACGCTATGCTGGGAAACACTGATATATTCTGGTTACTTAAACTAAAAAAAGGATGATCACAGGTTCACCTATGGAGTATTGGATTTGTTGGATTTAGATATGCGATTGTTAGTTTTATTTTTCCTATTTCCTCTTTTACAAATGGATGATTAATGCGGTTTCTCTCTGTAAATGTGTAGCTTTTTGTTTTTTTTAAGTTAGAATGATGAATCCAATTTCCAAGTCTAAAAACCAGCTCTTTGATTTTCACTGTAGCCATAAATATTTATAATATGTTCCTTCCCTCCTGCCTTCCTCAGGTTGTCCACTTCAAACAATGATAAATTGTGCTCACAATATGGAGTGTGATTTGTTTACTGCTTCTGTGCGATACATCTTGGCTATAACTACCAAGCGGAAATTAAAACATTTTTGTTCTAAACTTTTGGTAAAGCGCCTTCGCAGAATCTTATTTAAAAAAAAAAAGGAAGAAAAAGCAGGCACTCGGAGGTATTTGAAAATGCTGGTTTGCTGGAGTTTCATTGATTCAGTCGCTGCGCTCTCAATTAAATCTGCCCCGTTTCACCTCTCACAGCTGGATCAGGAGGGAGCTGTTCAGTGTTGGTATCGCCTCCCCTATTCAAACCCCAAAGATTTTAGGGTTTGAATTGTAGCCGAAACAATACAGAGTGCAATCAAAAGCCCCTCAGGAAACAAAAGCTCACGTCTATCAGCAGTCGTATTGAATACGAGTCATAAGAGGTAAATGGACAGACTTATTGACGACAGTGTGTGCTCAGAAAGCTCTCAGCTGTGTCGTGGCTAGACAGCCTCCTCTGAGGTCTCTCTCCTGATAGGTTTTTATTTATCTGGCTGCTCAATGCTTCTGGACTTGATGCTTTGATGTTTCTCTCAGGTTTTCCCATCCAACAAGGCTAACTGTCTGCCGGGGCCTGCGCTGCTTTCATGTTAATGCCCTCATGTTGTATAACTAAGAGTGAACTTGGCTCCACGGCTCAAATCTGCACAAGTGTGCTGACGTGAGTGCAGAGACAGTCCAGGGCAGCTCTTATCAAATAAAACAGTTTGCTGTCATTGCGGTTGACTTGTGGACAACATGGACAGACAGACACAGTTGTTGCATGTCTGTCTCTCTGTCTCTCTCTCTCTCTCTCTCTCTTCTTTTCTTCAGTGTGGGCGTTGTTGTTGTTGCTGTGGCCACTGGGTTAGAAAGGGGGTGTGGACCCCTGGCGCATGGATGCTGCAAAGCCTGACGTCCTCTGGTGGTCGTTTTGAAAAAGTGCACCTCTAATCTCTGTTGACTGAGTCTGGAAACGTTTGAGGTTAAATCAAAGGAAGAAGGGCTGTTTTATGACAACCGCTGGATTTAGGACGTGACCGCAGATAGTCCCATGATTTAGGGTTTAAAGGCCCAAACGGGCACAATGGGACTCACTCTGCTTCACTCCCCATGTTGGGAACGAAGGCAAAGTTGAGGGAAAAGCAAGCACAAGGAACCCATAGAGTCTGCTGGGAGTATGTGTAGTGTATCTGTGTAGTTTATTTATTTAAAGTTTCGGTGTAGAGTTGTAAATATGAACTACAGCTGAACTCTCAAAACTGAGAGGATACTTTCAGGAGTAGGGAGAGGCGGTATAAATGGCATACTGTTGACATACAGTATTTGTCTGATATGGATTTGACTAAAACGTCTGCAGCTATTTTGTGATGAGGATCATTTCAGTGCAACACTTTCTCACAGACAGAAGTCAACATTGTAGTCAATGATTTGTCTTTGTGGGTAAAATGTACATTATGTTTTCAAGGTTAAAGAAAGTCGGCTTGTGGTGTTTTCTTGCAAACAAGCAAAGGTTATATTTACATTTGTGTGTATCCTTGCGGTCTAACAAGCATGATGAATACATTTTCTTCCTCATAAAACACTTACAAAGCCGATTTTTTTCTTTTCCCCCTAAAAGTTTGAAAGCTGCATTGTTTACATCCATGTTTACTAGCGAGCAGATTTCTCCTTTACTGTGTTTGTCAGCGCGTTTCAGAATCAGAAATACTTTATTGCTCCTCAAGGGGAAAATTGGGACGTTACAGTTGCTCTTATATAAACATAACGAAATGTATGAAAATAGAGATGAAGGCGTAAATATAATGTAAATTATGTAAAATACGAAATGCTGAGAAGTGTGTTAAATATTAATGCAATTATTGTATACATATGAATTAAATAGGAATATTTCTTGAATTGTACAGTATAAATGCCAGTGTATTGTACATTTTAATTATTGCATAAATTCTTATCCAGTTGCGTTAAGTCAGTATTGCACATGAGAATAATAATACATGATGGGATAGTAGCTGCTGATGGGTAAAATAAGTCCAGGCTCAGTCTATTGACTCAGAATATGTGACACTCAGAAGGAGGAGATGTAGTTTGATGTCCACAGGCAGGAAAGACTTCCTGTGTATCTCTTTGGTGCATCTCAGTGGAGTCTTGCACTGAATTTCTGCCTATGTTGGCATTACCGCCACCTGTAGATCAGTGGAATAGTGTGAAACCTTTGTCAGGAATGTGTACGCGTCCTCGTGCACAAGACAAACAAAATGGGGCCCCGTTCTTAGAAAACCGGCTCCACAGGGAACCTTTTAGAGAGACTGAATATCCCTGACGTGTCTCTGCTCTGTCTCCCTCCAGCTCTATCTCCAGGCAGGATGTGGTCAGCGCTGCATCCTCGGC
>CAKALG010028188.1:0-10380 GCA_916700815.1 Helicolenus hilgendorfi | reverse complement strand
GGGCGAGCTGCAGGACGGGCATGTTGCACAGCGGGCACACTTTCCTCACCTCCAACCACTTAATGAGGCACCTGCAAGAAAGCAAAAGCAATGAGCATGGTCTAAAGCTGGGCATACACTGTATGATTTTAGAAATGTTGTGTAATTTCTACTCCTACTGTATGAGTAGATCGTTTGTGATGTGAAGCCAAAGCTCACGATTTATGAGCGCTCACACTGTACATGTAAAATATAAAAAAAACACTGCCGTCGGCACCTCAGGGCCATTCTGGCTGTTGACAGTTGTCAATAAAGATTCCTCTGAAAGCTCTGAGGCAGTTTAAGTTTGTATGTTTGCGGTAATTTAGAAACGGTGCAGCCATTAAATAGTTTGTTCACCACAGGGCACTGACAAATGTATCTTTCACATGTAATATGTCCCGTACACAGTACATTTTTCATACACAATTTTTAAAAAACAAATTAAAATTTTTAGTTTGTGTTAAAAAAAAATTAACATATATCATTATTGTGTATCGGATGTTTTTAAACTCTCCAATATTGATGTTGGTATTTGCCTAAAGATTCTGTCTGGCTCTGATACAGATCTACAGCAGAGAAGGGTTTTACATTGCATGTGATTTTCTTTGGATGTTGAGGTAATTTTTTTCACCATGAAAACTTGTTATTGTAGGAATTCATTGTAAATGCCAAGAATCCAGGCTAACCAGCCTCTGTTCTCTGTTAAGAAGCAAACTACAAACTTTACAGCCACCTTTAAATTCTACAAGTGTCTCATAATCGAAAATTGGATTGTGTGTGGATGGTCAGTGGTATGTAAGCTCTACTGTGCTGGCCGTTGGTGCTATTTCCCCTGTAGTCCTCAGTACACTACAGTACAGGCACTTCAATGGTCTCCTTCCCAGAAGGAGTACTGAGTCATGGTGTTAGGAGGAGGCAACCATTCAGGGTCATTATGAAGTGGCCATACTGCAGCTGAATATGTTTAACTCACACGTTTTCTTTATAACAACAATCTCATTCTGCAACCGCACCAATTATGTGCATAAGGTCAAACATTAGGTCACTCACACACACACCATCATTATTGTGAGTCTGTTCTGCTCTCCAGCTGTGATGCTAGCACTGTCAATCACTGAGGCAGAGGATGGGTCTGTGCAGTTTTATTAAATTCTCCAGTCTGGTACTCCATATTACAGTTGCACCTAGCAGTTCTCTGATCTAGGAGTAACTTAAAGGGATAGTTTGGGTGTTTTGAAGTGGGGTTGTATTTACTGAGGTTGAGTTACTTATCCATAGTCAGTGTATTACCTACAGTAGACGACAGTCGGCACACCTCCAGTTTGGATAAACAGACAGGAGTGCTGACATGGGAGCAAAGCAATACACCGCTGTGGATGGGGGTGCCAGTAAAAGGTATTCTAGCCACCTCAAAGAAAGGCTCACCTTAAAAGAAAATATCAATCTAAGTGAAGGCTATATTTAGAATATTTTCACCTCTTTATCTTGCCGTCAGAGAGCCCTTTCCGATGGGAAACTGAACTGAAAGTGAAACGTATCTATGCTCTCCCCAAAGCCAGATGACTCAGATGACAAAAACAGTATAGATACATTTCACTTTCATTTCAGTTCGCCATCGGAAAATATTCTAAATATAACATACACTTAAACTGATATTGATTTTATATGGTAAAATATGTTTCTTCTGCCGTCCCCTTCCACAGCGCTATATTGCTTTGCTCCGGTGTCTGTTTCTCCAAGCCGAGGGCGTGCCGGCTGCCGTCTACTGTAAATAATACACCAACTTTGGATAAGTAACCTCATACAACCCCGCTTCAAAACACCTAAACTATCCCTTTAAATATGGAGCTGAAACAAGCTGTCAATTAAGTGATGAATCCAGCCAAAATGCAAAACCCTTTGTTTGGTTCCAGCTTTACCAATGTGAGGATTTGCTGCTTTAGTCTATCATTGTTAACTGAATATATTTGAGTTTTGGAGAAAAAAAAAACTATTTGAAGGCCCCTGGGAAATTCTAATGGGTATTTTTTATTATTTTCTGCCATTTATAGAGTAAACAATCGACCCAGTAATTGAAAAAATAATGGGAAGATTAATCAATAATGAAAAGATAGCATGCTCTTCACCACTGAATGTTTTTGTTTATAGTCTGATAGGAATGTGTTTTCTCTATAAAACAGCATGACTTTACTTGCACACACACTAAAAACAGTGTTTATACAGTGGATTCAGTGAGTGGTGACCACTCTTGCTGCAACTGGGGGGGAAAAACTAGGCCAAGGGAGGTGTCGTGCTGATATAAACAACTCAGTTGAAATGGTCAGGGCACAGAGGGGGGAGGTGTGTGGGATGAAGTTGGCTCAAGCAATCCATCATGTCCTGTGTTGTTCCACATTTCACACATTTGGCTTTAGTTTAATGTACAAAAATATATAATTATTAACTTTTTGTTATTGTGGGACACCAACAGGCACTCCATCCATGCAATGACTTTTAAAGTAACTTCACTCTAGTCTGAAAATTGTGTCTCTTTGTTGTTGTTTTTTACATCTACTCATTGTGTCACGGTTAAAATGCCTAAGAGTGGGTAAAGATGCATGGAAATGTGCTACTTTGTTAAGGAAATCAGTACTGATCCATGTGTCCTTGACTTGTGTGTGTGTGTATGTCAACAAAACCTAATACTTACTTCCTATGAAAGGCATGTTTGCACGGACAAATCCCCAGCTCGTCTTTCTGTTTGAACTCCTCCAAGCACACGGCACAAATCTGAAAGGGAGAGGGGGAGTTAGAGATATTTTCTGACAACAACTTTGAATTTGTTGGTTGTTCTCTGGTGTTTGGTTCTTTCACTTTTAACCTGAATTGTGTGTGGGTGGATTAGAAACAAACTATTCAAACAACCAGGGTCAAGGACTCGTGGAAAAAGACAACTGTGGCCAACATCTGCAAAAAATTGACACAAACAAGCGGAGCAGTAACTGACCAACTGTGTTCTGTTATATAACTCTGACTTAACTCACACTGGGGACTTGTTCAGTTAGTGGTCAGAGGCTTGCTTTAGTGGCAATGTTTCCAGGGTACGAGACTTTAGAAAGACTGAACGATTTGAAAGACAGCCACAGCCATAAAAGTGGACCCAAACCACAGCGGACAGGATAATTGGTGCATATTAAAACCTAATCTTTGAAGGGAAATAAACACGTTTTTATCATCTATCTAGCTATGAGCTAGGCAACCGGCATTCTACCCAGCTCTATGAGTCTATGATCTCAGTGCCGTTAGCTGTCATAACAGATAAAACAGGTTAACGGCAGTGATAACAGTCGTCCTTTATCTCTGACTGGTGTCTTTCTAAGGGTGACTGAGGTAATCCTGATGGACAGATTGTACTTGTTTGTCTTTTTGTGAGTTGTGTGTTTGTTCTACACACACACACACGCGCCCGTTCAACAGGAATGGCGCCAACAGGTCTGCCAGCTAGCATTAGCAAAACTGTTTTGACTGTGTGTGAAGTTGAACACATCATGATAATGTTGTAATTTACCTTCGCCCTATAGTCATTTTTACGGAGCAGAGAATGAACGCCTCATAATGTAACTCGATGGCACCTCCTTGAACGTTAGTAGCTCCGTTATTTACCAGCTGCTAACAGGTAATGTTACTAACGCTCCTCCTCAACACAGATTTGTTGTTTACAGCGTAGCATTATCAGACAAAAATAGGATGCATGCCCTCAGGTTTAGTGGTTGTAGCACCATGCTTTTGAATGCTTTTTTTTCCTCTCCGCCTCGGCTCCAGTACCTAACAAGCTGAAACATGATACAGCGTGCGTATGCGCTATTGTGCATGCGTAACAGCCGGAAAGCATCAATAAGAGGAATCAATAGAGACGGAGGCATGACATGCCAAGGAATCGTACAACAAGTAACCAGTTCACTATTCCCATCACCAGCGTTTTCCCTGCCTGCCAAAGTGGTGGATGGCCTGATGATTTCCGCCATTGCCAACAATTTACCCGCATTTGGCAGGTGGCGGGAGCTAATTTCAGACCCTGTATATAACGTTTGTCGTGCTTAAATACAAGGTGCAGTTTCTTAGTATCGATACAATACAATATTTACCTTGCAAATCGTTTTTAGATCGATATACATCCTCTGTGAAGTACAACTTGCCAATACCTATCGATGTAGTCGGATCTTAAGGATATAAAACGATACATCGATGTAGTAGATGAATCGTTACACCCCTACTAGATGAAAAATATGTATGTATGTGTATGAGAGATTTTTTTCAGTTGTCAAATTCTGGAAATTCTGTTTTTGCATATTTTGCCAGTTGGTAAACACTGTAAGAATGTTTGAGAACTTCCTTTTTGTCATCTTATTGAGCCCAATTTTATTTATGAAACAACTCAATGCCGGTTTATCATTGTTCTGCTGCTACATGATGAAAGATGCTTTGCATGTACAATTTCTTCAGTGCGTCCTGGGCATCATACAGGGTGAGTACATCCCACTTCCAGATACATTTGTGAGAAGAGTTACTACATACTGTAGATATAAAAGAGTGTTTTTCGATCTATGAGTTACTGTCTGTTTTTTGCCGTCCAGTCTAGGCGAGTCACATTTATAACGTTACATTTGTTCTCAGTGAAAAGTTCCGACGGCATAATTACCTAATATTGGTAGCATGCTAGCTGTGTAACATAGATTGCATATAGTGGTTCATACATCTTTTAACAAAATATTTCACAAAACTGCTAAATATGCTGTCAAACTTTTCATAAAAATGTATAAATAAAGCTGTATTACAGTCATCAATTAGTTTATTTATTTGTTAATTGTGGCACACAGTGCATACGGTCTGTCAATTATCTGGTGCAAAAGTAAAACATTTTCAACGTACTCGAGGCAAATTACAGACCGAATAAAAACGGAAGGAGGAGGTTTGCAAACACGTCAGAGATCACTGAGGCTCCCATAGGAATGAAAGAACCGCCGGCTGACATGCATATGTACACAGAGCTATGTGGAAACGAGGCGTAAGCCCAGACACCCTGCAAAGGAAACTCATTTTGGCAACTTATATAGCCTATGCAATCTTCTTGTTTTCCAGTCACAATCCAGAGCTACTGACCATAGGTCAGGGCTGGCATGAATCAAACCTCCCAGTGAAACTCATTGTTGGCCGGTGGAAAGAAGCGACTGCCAACACCACATACACTGACTACACCCTCTCCAGACCAACATTAGAGTTGTAATGGCAAAGGCAACAGTGCACTGGAACTTTGAGAAAATGGGCAAAAAACTGCAAAAAGCATTCCCATCACAAAACTTCATCAACTTCACCAGTGGGTATCAATTACATAAAAGAGGGTTTTAATTTGGCACACTGTCTAACCCTGCAACTATTACTCCCTCAGCCACACAGATTCTCCTTTTCTCAGCTCTACATTATCGCTGGATAAGGAGGGATGAAAAGAACAGCATGGGGGCTCTTAGCTTTCTCTCCTGATGATTTTTGGACACAGAACAATCCTCTGTTAAGATGTCTGCTTTGCTCTCTTTATTTGTGAATAGATCAATGTTTTTGTTCCTTTCAGTACCTTGTCTATGGTGTCACACTCACAGTTGGGATCTGGCTCCCTTCACCAACTTTTGACAGAATCTCTTTCTCCCCATTAACAGAATAAACGCTGTCGGCTTTACTTACAAATTCCATGCAAAACACGTGGACTTAACTTTGAGGAAAAACATAACCAGATCATTAATTTGATCAGAGAAAAAAAAAAAACGTGGTACAAATGAGTTACTTAACAAACATTGAGCAAAAATAAGTGACAAAATAATGTATTTAAAAAAAAAAAAATTGGTCCAAGAGAGCCAAGAAACAATGTAAGATTAAAACAAGAGTTAGTGAAAAGAAAAGAAGAACCAAGGCTAAAAATGATCCTCAAAAGCTATTTGTGGCCAGAATAGACACTAGTTAACCTACAACGGGCCCTCTCTTTCTGGATCACTAGGGACAAGGACATATTGCCCTTGTTTTCTTATCTTTGGCACCACCTCTGCTGATTTGCATCTACTTTCTAAAATTTTTGTCTTTCAACACACTTTGTAAACATCTGTGCCGAGAAAAAAATGTAGGAAACTCGGGCCTGCAGGTCAGGTTTAGCTCGTTGAACTAGAACTAGAACCCAAAGACACAATACCTGCCGGCGTGGAGGCATACAAATTTGGAACGACATACAGTACTGTAATAACTTTATATTCTGTTCACTAATCTGCAATCACCATAAAAAAAAAAAAAACATTCAATTCTCATTGGCAACACACACACAATGTGATGTTGACACCTGGACAAACTATTGACCAAAACTATTTATTAATGACAGAAAAGAGAATAAATGGCGTATTGGACACCTAACTGGACTTTCACATGATAAAAACCTTGCATTAAAGCGTTAATCTGAAAATAAATATCTAAAGTAGGCACTAATGTCAATACACAGCATAGATATATTATGGCACAAATACTAACAGGCCTTCAATCTAATCTAACATCAAAAGCACTGTAAACATGGAACCAGTTACATTATCAAAATGAAAACAGCAATGGTTACACTGAACTTTATAATGCCAGATATGATTACTTTAAGATAAATATGAAATCATTATCTCCGGCCAATATGGATAGAAAACTAAAAGCGCAGGATACAATCCTGCTGTTGTTAAACCTAGCGTGTGAATTTAAGACTGGTGTGAAAATTATTATTATTAAATTACAAAGCAAATCCTGCAGCATAGAAGATTTTAGGCTAATCAGAGAATACTATACAAAGGCCTCTGTAGGAGATTATACGCCTAGATAACATCATCTTTTCACAACACTATTATTATTAACAACTTGTGTCTAATCAGTTAAGTGCAATTCTGTGCTTCATGTATAAGCATTAAAATGAGGATTGCACAACTAATGGGAGAATATACTGTATAGTAAGTGTGGTTAATTACAGACTCCTAACAGTTTCCTCACCACATTTACACTGTGGTATATTGTATCATTACGAGCAAGATTTTAGGTGTCATTTTTCATCTCTTTTTCTTTTCTTTAGAATTTTGTATACATATTTCTTCTAAATTAGCTTTAAAAACCTTTCTACAAATAGACATACTAGAGTAACCATTATAGATACTGATATTTTTACACTTAATTATTAAGGCTGTCAATCAATTAAAATATTAAATAGCGATTAGTCTTATGATCGTCCATAGTTAATCGTGATTAATCGCTCATTATTTTATCTGTTCAAAATGCACCTTAAAGGAAGATTTGTCAAGTATTTAATACTCTCATCAACATGGGAGTGGACAAATATGCTTGCTTCATGCAAATATATGTAAATATTTATTATTGGAAATCAATTAACAACACAAAACAATGACAAATATTGTCCAGAAACCCTCATAAGTACTGCATTTAGCATAACAAATATGCTCAAATCATAACATGGCAAACTGCAGCCTAACAGGCAACAACAGCTGTCAGTGTGTCAGTGTGCTGACTTGACTATGACTTGCCCCAAACTGTATGTGATTATCATAAAGTGGGCATGTCTGTAAAGGGGAGACTCGTGGGTACCGAGAGAACCTATTTTTTCACATATCTTGAGGTCAGAGGTCAAGGGACCCCTTTGAAAATTTCCATGCCAGTTTTTCCTCACCAAAATTTAGAGGAAGTTTGGAGCGTTATTTAGGCTCCTTCGCGACAAGCTAGTATCGCATGGTTGGTACCAATGGATTCTATAGGTAGGTTTTCTAGTTTCATATAGTACCAGCATCTTCACTCTAGCTTTACAACTGAGCCCGCTATAACAATATATAATAATGCGTTAAAGAAATTAGTGGCTTTTAAACGAATTTGCGTTAACATGTTATCGTGTTAACTTTGACAGCACTAGTCATTATTTAATGTGTAGTATAATCGCAGCTTTAGTTGTTGTTGTTGTTGTTGTTTTTGTATGTAATCACTTCATTGCTGAGTATTCCTACTTCAACATCACCACATTTTGATTCCGTTTTGAGCTTCAAAACTAACTGCTAAACTTGTATGTTTTAATCTCTCCTTCATTCTCTCTCTACTATTTAGTCCCAGCCTGCTATTACATAATGATGTGCTGCCTTAGTAAAAACAGACACTAATTACAAACAGATTTTGAGCGCAAATCGAATGAAAGGCACACCACAATCTCACCCACAGAACATCGCACTCATTCGAGTACTACTGTCATCCTATAAACAATAGGTTTGACTTGGTTATTAGAAGGCAGGAAGAGGATGTTTGAGCACCCATTAAATATGCCAATTGTTAGCTCACATGTATGTACATTTGTGTGTTTACTGAAAAGGTATTAGTGGATGTTTCTTCACAAGATTAGCTGCATACACCAGTGTTACTTCCATACCATACTGTCTGACATGTATCCTTTACATTAGGGTATTCTTTACACACAACATGTAGGACAGTTAAAGGAAGAGAGGGGTCAATGTCCTACTACAAAGGATAACTGATCAGGTTACACATCAAAAAAAACTTGAACATGACTTGACCAGTAAACTGATTCCTTATTAGCACTCCTATTCTAGATATTCCATCAAAATGCTGCGATCGAATAAGTGCAACTCAATAATCGTGTCTCCAGGGTGATCCTTTGGCGTGGGAGCCTTTAAATCTAGGTCATCCACCCAAGCTAGTGTGTGTGTGTGTGTGTGTGTGTGTGTGTGTGTGCATATTATTGTCCTAAAACAAATACAGCTTGGTTATTCTGTCACAGTCCTCACTCACATGACACCCTCTATTGCTTTCTCTCAGTTTCTAACAACATAAACAATACAAGCCCGATGCCTGATGGAGCAGTGGGAAATTCCGACACTGATGACAAGAAACTGTGTTTAGCCACGTGTCAAAGCACACATGAAGATGCTATTGTTAACATTTCATTTGCACTACAGTGTTAAAGTGATAGTGTTCCTGGCTGCAAAGCCAGTGCTGATGCTTTAATCACTTCACTGCAATTTTCCAACCAAGCTGAGCTGACACAGAGCATTACATAATAACGGTACGGTGAACAGTCATGAATTAACCACAAGGTGCTAGTTTCACATGACAGTGTGTCAAGACAGATGCACCGAATGCTAAATAACAAGGTGTATGTCATCACTGTTGCCAAACTAGAGACTACAGACCTACTGTATAAACCCGGAGTACGGCACAGCTGTGCAGATAGCCCAAACATGACCGTGTGTCCTGATATGTTCGGACATGTCTGCTCCGGATGCACATTACATAACAGGGGTTTTGTACCATTTGGGACCTTTTATTGTCTACATCGAAGCCGAGGATGTTTATGTTCATAATGACGGCATGAATTGCCCCTTCAGAGGCGAAGGCCTCCGTGCTCTCCATTGATTCAAACTAAAGCGCTGTGTGTCATGGCACAACCAAGAGGATCGAAGACAGGATGACCTGAGTATATGAACGACACTGCGGCTGAACCATTATTGCTTTAAGTAGGGTATGACTGGTTAGTCCAAATTAGCTGAAATAACAGTACAATGTGTACTTGTCAGGTTACATTACAGAATGTTCTGTACACTCGATAGGCCGAGTTGTCAGAGAGAGAGATTCTTTAGTATTAAAGTGTCATCAACTGATAATAACTGAACAACAACAAAATAGAGTGCTTACCTCATGCAAATTTAATTCTTTCACTTTTTCCTTCTGGATGACCTAAGAGGCAAATAAGAGGTAAGGAAAGATTAGTCACTGGTTAACACTGTAAAATGGATAGTAGAAACCTGTTCTTTTGGGAATACAATAACATATTATAATATTGAGTGTGTGGTGAAAAAACGACCAGTCAGCGTGAATAAGGGGCACAGAGAGAAGATCTACTACAATACAGTTGCTGTTTTACAGTAAATTTATGTACGTGTGTGTGTGGGTTTGTGTGGGTGTCTTATGTGTGTGTGTGTCTTACATAACCCACAGAGAAACTGGACACATTCATATTTTTAGCTCGCAGGTAGTAAGGAGAAAAAATGACAGAGTTAATGGTCACAACTGTGTGTGTTCATGTTTAGCTTTGACAGGTTTGGGTGTTTTTCAATGCTTGTTTTAATTTAACGGAAGGACATGAGAGTCATGTTTATGCCCTCCATCACTCCCTCTTACTAGCTTTGCAGGCTATACTGGCATGCTCAGCCCAAAGCAGCTAACTGCGAACCTATTTTTTCTAGTTGAGCCACACTGAGGACACACCAACCCGACATCAGAGAACTAGCGGCAACGAAGGCC
>CAKALG010028183.1:0-22933 GCA_916700815.1 Helicolenus hilgendorfi | reverse complement strand
TTTATTTACTTATTTATTTATTTCATTTGAATGTTTAATTGTGAAATATACATCATTCTGTCTCTGGTTGCATTAACTTGGTTTCACTTGACGCTTCTGAGTTTTGCTCCTGGAAAGTCTTTTTTTCTTTTTTTCTTAAAGCACTCTGATAACTTGACATCGAGTAAACCCTAGAAAAAAACGACGAGGAGGAACTTTAGCTTCCCTAACAACAGCCTGGTTATACAGTCCATATACAGCTGACTGAAAAAAAAAAATGAAACAAATATTACACAATCTCTCCACGTGTTTCTCTGTGTGTCCGTGTTCCTGCGTGTTTGTGTGGGGAGAAGTTCAATGTCCTCACGTTATTTCAAGAGAAGCCAGTCCCAGTCAGACATCACTAATCACTAATTACAAATACATTTTGAAACTGATTAGTGAGTAAATATATAACAGAAGTAAGTGAGAATAAATGATTATATAGTACTAAAGTTAACTATCTGAAAGGGAGAGTATTTAATAGTCTTATCTTATATGTATGTATGTATATATTTATTCCTGGAAATCAATTATCAACACAAAACAATGACAAATATCATCCAGAAATCCTCACAGATACTGCATTTAGCATAAAACAATATGCTCCAATCATAACATGGCAAACTGCAGCCCAACAGGCAACAACAGCTGTCAGTGTGTCAGTGTGCTGACTTGACTATGACTTGCCCCAAACTGCATGTGATGATCATAAAGTGGGCATGTCGGTAAAGGGGAGACTTGTGGGTACCCATAGAACCCATTTACATTCACATATCTTGAGGTCAGAGGTCAAGGGACCCCTTTGAAAATAGTCATGCCAATATTTCCTTGCCAAACATGTAGCCTAAGTGTGGAGTGTTACATAGCCTCTTTCACGACAAGCTAGTATGACATCATCACTCTAGCTTTAAAACTGAGCCGTTACAACCTAAAAAGTGCAAGTTGCGTTAATGTGTTAAAGACATTAGTGGCGTCAAAACTAATTTGTGTTAACATGTTATTATCATGTTAACTTTGACAGCCCTCATTTTTCTACATATTACTTTTTTTTATTACCAGTTTTCATCTCGTTTGGAGGCAGGTTGTTTTCTGTTATTTGATCATATCCTTGAACTTTTTCAACATATATTTTGGAAACATCAAGGTTCACCCAGTAAAGGTAGCTTTAAGCTGTAATTGATCAAATAAATGATGGTCCCATATCTATTTAGAATGTCACAGCCATTCCAGTGAGCCAGCATGCACGATACAAGGGCCCCGGCCCACCTAAATGGAACAGGGCCATAATTAATGGTATGGATTACACCTGTGTTTACCCTGTAATGACATGTCAAAATGGCTGCTGTGAAAGAGGGCATATCGATCATTCTGGTTCACTCGTTAGTGTAATTACACCTGTGCTTTTCCTGCTAAGACAAAGGTCTATTGGGTCAAATCCAGCTCTGAGTCCCCTTTTCACAGCAGCCATTTTGACATGACATTGCAGGTAAACACAGGTTGTATTTGATTAAATTATGGTTCCATTCTATTTAGTGTATCATGGCCCCAGTAAGCCAGCATGCACAATACCAGGCCCCCAGCCCACCTAAATGGAACAGGGCCATAATTAATGTTATTAATGCCAAAATGGCTGCTGTGAAAATGACCAATTGTAACCACATTTAAAAAAAATGACTGGCTGACAGTTTTATTTTTGCCAGGACAGTACAGAAACCAGAGAACATGACGAGAAAGTCAAGTGTCTTGCAATGTAGCAAAAAGTTTCTTCTGGCTAAATATAACGGCACCTGTTGTCTCCCGTATTTCTGTAATGTCCTGGTGCAGGCTTGACAGTGTGGAGTTTGGCATGTGAGCTAAGTGTGTGCCAGGCTTCTCCAGACTTCATACAGGTGGAAGTGGGGCCTGACTGAATAAAGATGCTGTTCCAAACTCAACAGCAAGTTGTCCAGTAATTAGTCCACACCATGTGTTAGAGCAGCCTTGGTGCTGTCTACTTACCTCAACAACTGTCACTAATAACAGCTAGGTTTCTGCATGACAAATTTGTTGGAAACATTGATTGATCCAATGCTCATCATCACCAGTGCACCAGTACCGTTAGCTGAATAAGCTAATTGTCCTGCCAATTCAAGTAAAATTACCACAACCTCCATGACATACACATTTTTTTATCCATAACTAACTGACTTGTGCTGTGTTGTAGTGGGTGACAAAGTTCTGCTGCAGTTTGGTCTTGAAAGTGGGATTTTGTAGTTGCTAATATGAGCTAGCTAACGTCACTAGCATTTTGTGTTCTGCTGTGTAACTTAAAGCTAGGGTTGGTAATATTGGGAAACTAGCAAGAGTACACTACATCTTAAACATCCAAAGCCAGCCCAGTGTTGCCAACCCTTTTCCAATGAAAGAAGCTAATGTTAGCAGCACTAGCTCCAAAAGTCAGGGAGGTAGGTAGACAGGCAGGTAGCCCGTCTAATCATTTCATTTGGGCCAAATGAAATGATTGGACGGGCTTATTACAGTCCTGTAACAGCCACAAATACAGTATTTTTTCTTTTTTTGTCAGAGCATTTGATTTTTTGATTGCTGTTGGAATGTAACGAGAATGTAAACAAATATGACAAAACTGTTTTTGAATAAGATTACCAACCCTAGCTTTAAGATTATCGGCACATAAGGTGATAGTACCATGTAACCCTAAACATAAGCCAATCACACCATCATCATGTTCCACCAACCTCGACTGATGTGTGCTCCTTTGCTGTCAAAAATCATAATACATTAGTGTTTCTTACATAATAAAACCTAACTGAGGTGACGTAAACTGTCCAGGAACACATTTATGTTAACAATTTATTGTCGAACACCACTTGGAACTTACTTTATAGTCTCTCTTACTTTAACTGCTCTTTTTAAGGTCACACATTTAACAGCAAAAATATGTTACTAGAAAAATATTTGTCATATTTCAGCTCACATGGCAACACATCTACACACATTAGCTCTTTTTTTAGCTTTACTCATGAACTTGTGCTTTTAAGTGTAAAATATTTTGAAGAGATGGAGCTTGACATTCCAGTCTCCTGACCGATCCAGTGAATCACAGTCAGCATGGTGAAATCAGGGTCATTATGTGGTGGCACACAGTCACTGTGTCACTGTGTGTATTGGGGACAAACAGAAAGAGTGAGACTATGCTAGAGCGGTGTGTGTCAGTGTGAGTGTGTGTCAGTGTGAGTGCAGGGGAACGAGAGAACAACGGCAAGTGACTCTCTTGCACCCTCTGCATGTGTGATTGTGTGTGTGACGAGTTAAGAGTGAGAGCGAGGAGGGGAGAGGGTGGCTGTGAGCGCGTAGTGTGTGAGTGAGAGTGTTTGTGTCGCACTGAAGAATGGCCTCTCTGTGGTCTCACACAGTGGCCCTGTTCACACCAGGGTCAGCTGCCTACACACACACACACACACACACACACACAAACACACACACACGTTTGTGGACTCGTATCCAACCTAAACAAGACAACATTCTGAGAAACAATTGAATAAGAAAATTCCAGAGTGATAGAGGCAGTTTGTCTGTCTGTCTCTCACCATCATTTCTTTCTTTCTGTGTGTGTTTCTGACTATTTGCAAACATAGAAGTATAGTATTCTGAGGAAGTTGACATTCCACTTATCTAAACCATTTCCTGAGGGCACTTGCATTCATGCACGCACATATTCATGCAGAAATAAACATGTATACAGCAGCGATAAGAGTGCCAGATACTGTATATCAGCGTCAGTTCCTCAGAATCAAAGAGAAGGGGATTTCTTATTTTGCTAGGCAAACTTTACTCTGTGTCTGAGTAAAGTTGCTGGACCACCATAAGCATCCAGAAAAGCTTCAGTATTCCTCATAATAGATTCTTCAAATAAATCTACTACAGGAGGGATGAAGAGCATTCCTCCAACACATATTCCCTCATTTGGTGTTCTGATGATGATGGTGGTATTACAGTGTGTAGGATTTGGCAGCATCTAGCGGTGTGGTTGCAGATTGCAACCAACTACCCCTCAGCTCCCTTCTTTCTTTCCTAGACTGCGGTAATGTGAGCTGCCGAGTGCAAAACCGTGGTAACGCCGTTCAACTCGCTCAGAGGCCATTCTTACCATAATAACACTACTTTGGGAGCAACAGAAGTCAGACGGTGGCTGGCGGTACCACAGTTTTGCACTGTGGGGCTCACGTTACCGCAGTTTCACAAGTGTGTCGGAGAACTACCGTGGCTTTCAGGTAACAAAAATCGCGAAAGGCTCTCTCTAGAGCCAGTGTTTGGTTTATCCATTCTGGGCTATTGTAGAAACATGGCGGACTAGATATGAAGGGCTCATTCTAAACTAACGAAAACACGATTCTTAGATTCAGTTGATTATACACTAATGAAAACATAGTTATTAAAGCAGCAGTAGGCAGTATATTTTTGGCATCATTGGGAAAAAATCCCATAATACCCTTTCAGCATATTGTAATTCAAGTGTTCTGAGAGATAACTAGAATTCTGCTCCTCCTCATGGCTCTGTTTTCAGGCTTCAGAACATCTAGCCCGTGACGGGAGACTTTGACCAATCACAGGTAATTTCATTGAGAGAGCGTTCCTATTGGCTGTGCTCCGGTCATGTGACCAGAACTTGGCGTTCCTTCAACAGATTTCACAATGGCGGCGGCGTCACAAACTTTCTCATTTTACAGCTAAACAGTGCACTACAAGATGATTCTGAGAACATCTGAGGAGAGAAATAGGCATTAACGTAACATGATATTGATTCATATTTGATCAGCGCTGCCTAGTTTGACCGTTTGGACGGAGTTCGCGAGTGATTGACAGCCGGCTCTCATAGACAGCAGATGGACAGCAGACTTCAGATCAGCTCTGACTGCTTGTTTTCCTCCGGTCTGTGAAATCTTGCAGATGCCGTTAGGAGCACCGGAGGACACAGGGGAACATGATTTTTTTCAGGTTACTTGTTTCATGTACTACTGTCATCATATACAGACCGTTTTATAAAAATAACTTTTTTTGACAGAGGCAGAATGGTCATGACCTGAACCTGAACACAGATGCTGGGGATTTTTAGTATCTAGTGATATTTAGCGCCATTCAGTAATATTTAGCATCGCTGTCAAGGAGGGTGAATACAGGATCTTATCCACGATACATATTCGGTCGCCATAGTAACAGCACATCAACATGGATGCAGGTTTTTTCCCACAGTTGAAAGAAGGTCAAAACTAAAGCGTGTTGTGTTTTTATCCTGCTACACGCAATCTGTCATTTCCTTATTGAAAGTTATTATAACTTAATGATCGACTACACTCTTTAGTCAGTAAATCTCTCATTTCCAAACACTCAGCAGTGATTTCCTTTTTGTCCCTGCTTTCTCATTTGCCTGCTTACCACAAGGAGGTGCTGTTGCTCATGTTTGCATGTCATTTAAATGATGTCTGACTTGACTCTGTAAATGAGAGAAAAGAACACCAGAGGTGATAGACAGGGCTGCTTTCAGAGCTCTGTGAAGTCTGTCATATCAGGAAGTGGCTTGTTTGGGTTTTGAGACTTTCTTCTGTCTTCCTCTATTTGCATTAATCTGACTGTCTGTTCTATAAACTACATGGAATCCTGACGCTCTTCTAATCAGGTTGAATTAGGAGAAATTTGGTTTTGAATTCTTCAACCAATATTTGATTGTCTCCTGGTATTCTGATGAATTAATGAGGTTGAGCTGTTCTAAGAAGAGCAGATCTTTGTCTCAGCAAGTTTTAAATTGGAAGTACTGTGTAAACCAGCCTCAGTTTAATCAGTCAGCCACAGGGCTGATAGAGCACAGCAGAGAGAAAGAGGTAGACCGAGACCAAACATAAACATTTCATGAAATCTTATTTTTTAATGTGTCTCCCCCTGGGCTGGATTAATGCACAGGCTGGCCTAGGCTGCAGCCTCGGGGCCTCATGTTTGTGTAACAGGTGTGTTCAAATAACTGATTTATAATTCACCAAAAGTCCATCCTTTCATTTCTGCTTACATTTTGCCATATCTTTTTCATGTGTAATTATTTTGTATGTGTATTTGTATTTTTGGGGAGCTTGTAAGGGCCCGAGCAGCGACGACGTCGGGCCAGCGAAGGCCCTATTGAACCTGTAGGAATTAGTATTGTTTTTCTCCTCCCAAATGAATCGCCTTTTTGACGGCCTTTACATGCTCAAAAAGTTGTTAAACTTGGCACACTTATCAGACACAGTGAAAAAATTTGATATTTTAAGGGGTCTCGGGCTTGGGTGTTACAAAATGACGGTATGGAGGTATGCCCAAAACTAGACAGGAAGTGATGTGAAGATTTCACACAAAACCAAAAATAGCGACCACATAATGGTGGTAGAAAAAAGCCAGATGATCAATAAAGTCAGTAGGATTCACTCTTTGGGGACAAAAAAAGTATGTACAAAATGTAATGGTGATCCATTCAGAGGTTGAGATTTGTTAGTAAGGACCAAAGTGGTGGACTGACTGATTGACGCTAGACCACTAGAGTACTAGAGTAATGCATTTCAACAGCACCTCAAACTACAACATCCAAATGACCATAAAGTGGAATTAACTGTAAGAGACCAAAGTTAAGAGGCTAAATCTATGAAGAACTTTGTGCTCTAGTAAACAATTCAAACATTAACACACTGGTTGTTTATGAATTGTGATGACACAGCAAAAATGTCACACCCACTGTTAGAATGCCCGAGCGGTCAAGGAGGAAAGTTCACAACTGGATGGCGTTTCAGCATTGAAGCATTTTCTTTTTCTTTCAACACACCCGACACACATGTTGGCCTCCACCTTAGTATTCCCCAAATGGACTTAAATGCACCAGCCTTATATAGCCCATTCAATTGGCACATACCATTCTCACATCCAATACAACACACAAATATACAAAAATATACAAATATATGTACATAAAACCATTACCCAAAATATAAATCATCTTAATACATATATACACACCTAAATATCTTTACTAAATAACAATAAATATTTCCCTTGAATAAATACATTTAAAACAGTCCCGCCGAACTCCCCTCTACCCGCTTCCCACTGGTTTTACCCTCCCGGAACTATTAATAGGTGCGCGAGTCCCCGGGGATCTCTATCGCCCGAACACCTTGGGAAACGGAAACAGGCAGAGGTATAATATTGACCGTTTTAATGTTAATATATGTCGAGCTACAATCTTTAATCTACTCCTTATCCTACATTACCTTCCCTCACTACTGGGGTATAATTAGACGTGTACTTTAAAAGTATTTTGGAATCCTATAGGAGAACGACAAGGAAGAAGTGCCCCGCGTTCCCGCTGCATATGTATTAATAAACCTAGTAAAACATGTGTGAACACCACCTATTACAGCTCAAACGGGATCATGTGATCAAAGCTCAGCCTTCTACTATGGAACCTATACTATACAATCCGTGCCATAAACTGCCTTACATTTTAAACTGTACAGAAAATAGTGAAAGTAACTGGCTGTCATTAAACCAATGCTACAATGCGGTGTCCTCCCTACACATGAAATCATAGCTGATGTCCTCCTGGCTCTGCAGATGCCATTAGGAGCACCGGAGGACACAGAGGCACATGACCTGTCTCATGCACTACAGTCAGGATGTAGTGACGGTTTTATAAAAATAACTTTTATTTAATCATATTTGCTCCAACTTGCCTACTTCAGTTTTAAAACAGAACGTACAGTCATAACAGCACACGTTATCTATGAAAAAGCCGCCTAAGTACGGTCCATCGCTCAGTAAACAAACCCAACCTCACTTCATTATCAGATCCTTGCAAAAGGTCGTCTGTGTGCAACCACTGTGCAACAAATACACGTTGAAACTTTAACCAAAGCAATTTATTGCACATCGCGTTGGAAAAAGTTTGTTCAAAATAATGACGTTATTCTTCACATCATATTCATGGTGCTAGCATATTCTTGTGTTTACAGCAGGTGCCACCATATATGTATGACAAAAGTTATTTTGCTGGTGAATATTCTGGTTCCTGAATCATGAATGTTCGGATTATTGTTTTACAGCAGACTGTGTGAACTGTCTGACTGTGCAGTTGTGTGCCTTTCAAACCACTCTGACGTGCAGCGGTAGTGTAAGGTAGACCTCTTCCTCTTGTAAGTGAAGTTTCAGAAAGGTAGTCATGCACATTTTGTGCAAATTGTATCCCTGCAGACAAACCATCATTTTCCTTCATACCATAAAAGTTACATTGAAATTAAATATTAAAATAATATTCTACATCTAGGGGCTTTACATGCAGACAACTCCATTGTGTTACAGTGTGGTGACTACTGGGCCTGCTAACTTCCTGTGTTCAGTTTCATCACACTTGTCTATGTGCTTGACCAACACAGTCTCATGGCAGTTTGTGAAATAGTCCCAAAATTTAATCTATTTTATTCGTGAACATAGACATGAATTTCCTTTTTTCTGATGTTCAGCACGATTTTCAAATACATATTTTTTGTGTATTTTTTTACGAATGTCCAGCAACACGTGAAGCACATGTCAATTTCCACTCCAGTCTTTTACTACTTAGTTAGGTTTAGGAATAGATCGACCTGGTTAGGCTTAGGCAACAAAACTACTTCCTCATGTTTAGGAAAAGATTAAGTAAGGAAGTTACATGACAAATAAATCAACTTTGACTTGTGGTTTCACATGGGACACAAACACCAGTCTCCTTAGTGAAAGTACGGTGTTTTTTGACATGCCCATCCACCCTGTCCTCCTCCCTACATGGCGTTCGCTGCTCTTTATATTTCTCAGTTCACAATTACGTGGATTACATACAAATTGATTTTGTGCTGACCATCACGGAAAAAATGTGAAATTTGTGTCTATGTACACAAATAAATATATTCATTTGGTGACTATCTCATGAACTGCTGTGCGACAAGGCTGGCAGGACACAAGAGAAATTTAAAATCTTTAAATTATTTACATCTTTACGGTCATTTGTGCAATCGTTACAAACACCAAAGACATGAACACATTTTGCTCAGCCTCATAATACACATCTGTCTCACTATCTCCGCTGTTTTGGTATCCAAAGTCCAGACCATACTTCAAAGATTGAAAAAATATAATCAAGGCAGTAACTTTTGCTGTAAACGAGTGGTGTTGTAACTGCTGTGCTGTGCAACAGGGCTATGCAGTCACTAGATGTAACTTTAAAACAAGTCACAGTTTTTGTTAGGCACAAGCAGAAGTGGTAACTTGAGTCTGATATGCTCCCCATACTTCTGAAAGCTGGTGAGAGTTCTGTAGTATCGTTGTAATTACAGTGGTCCAGTAACAGTTGCTTGCCTCATAAGGCATCAATGCCCTAAACAAATCCCCACGAGGAGGATTTGTTAGTTCGATTCCCAAATGTCTCAAACACAGTCCCACGTACACATCTTCAATGTAAACAGCTTTAATATGCGCAGATGCCTCCAGTATCTTCTTGGGTAAATCCAGTGAGAAGACATAGCCCATTCCAAGGGCATATGGTGGGTATGCATACTCAGGGAAGACAGAAAAAGGCAGAAACCACTTTGAGTTACTGTCTCTGATAACAGGAGCACCCCTTGCCACCATTCCTGTAACGTAGAGATGTCGGGGGGCTTTTGAAAGCATGTCAACGAGGTTGTGGACATTGAGGAACATGTCCGAGTCGACCTTCATGGCGTAGGACGTGTTGGGGCAATGGGAGCTGAGCCATTCGAACATGGTCATGGTTTTAATGGTGAGGTTATTGTAGCTGTCCAAGAAGTCACTCTGGAGAATATCGTGATGGCTCTGGCTTTCCTGTAACACCTACACAGCAGAGATAGGAGACAGAGTTTAGAGCAGCAGTTAAACCATTTCTTGGCCGCTTAGGGGCAGCGGAAACAAGCTAGCAACCAGTTGATAACATGTCCAGCAGATACAGGGTGACATTAGCATTCATTCACAATTGTGTTTCTGGTGACCTGCTGAATGCAAGTCAGATATTAACTCTCCTTTCAGCTCTGGTCTTCACTAACTCCTGAGGGAAATATCTGGCTCATTGGCGCTAAATGCTAAATGCTAAAGTATGGGTTTATCAGAGCTTTTTCGCTATAAACAGCTGCCTCCTGCTGCTAAAAAACAGTGTTGATGAGAGCCTTGAGACTCAGCCTGTTCTCATTCCCCATCGGCGTGTGATACCAACGCACAAGGCAACCTTTAGCGCCTGTATGAAATGCACCAGGCTTTCAATTAACTACGATGTGAACCCCTCAGTGGTAATATTAAATACACAGAGAAAGTGTTCCAGGAGTGTGGTGACATAGTTTAAAGAGAGAGAAAGACACACACACTGGGTGGGCGGAAGTTTAGGTGGATGGGCCCAACAACATGGCTATAATCCAGGAGACCACTCTTGGGTGTTTCTCAGTGGGGTTGTATGAGTTACTTATCCATAGTCAGTGTATTACTTACAGTGGGTGATGGTCGGCACACCCCCCGCATCGAGAAACAGACAGGAGTACCGACACCAAAGCACAGCAATACAGTGCTGTGGACGGGGCCGGCAGCAAAATATATTTTAGCCACCTAAAAGTAAGGCTCACCTTAAAAAAGTTGATGTCCGTTTAAGTGTACGCTTTATCTAGATTATTTTCCGACGGTGATCTGAACTGAAAGTGAAACATATCTACACTGTTTTTGTCATCTATCCCTGCTGGCTTTGGAGAGAGCATAGATACGTTTCACTTTCATTTCAATACCTTGTTGGAAAGGAGGAGGAAAGGGCTGTCTAATGGCAAGATAAAGCGGTGAAAATATTCTAAATATAGTGTACACTTAAACTGATATTGATTTTATTTTTATCCACAGCTGTCCACAGCACTGTATTGCTTTGCTCTGGTGCCTGTACTCCTGTCTGTGTCTCCAAGCTGGAGGCGTGTCGACCGCCATCTACTGTAAGCCATACACCTACTATGGATGAGTACGTCATACAACCCCACTTCAAAACACCCAAACTATCCCATTAAAGCATGTGTTTACTGCGACCGAAAAGTGACGCTAAGGGGTCTTACAAAGTGTGAGTATGTGACCAGTTGGGATGACAATGTGTTGGACTGTCACTGGCTGGAAAACAAAAACAAAATCTGAAAAAACTAAAAAGCATGGACCATGTAGGCTATGGCTGAGGGGAACTGCAAAGTTGGGTGATAATTCTCTGTGAGTCTCTAAGAATCACTAAGGGTGACTGCTTTCACATTACACATCATCATTTGATCCTTTGTTACAACCCGTTCTCACTCCCAAACTCGTCAAATACCGCCGTTTGGTAAGTGCCCCTTGGCATCGGAAACCGGCGCATGGAGGCACCCTTTAGCAACAGCATGTGACGAACCGGGCTTTCAACTAACTCCAATGTAAACACACCCACGGCGTTATTTGATGGTCGGAGCAAGAGACATAGTATTAATAGCGTGAGAGTCTGAGAGGGCGGACAGGAGTAGTGGAGGTTGGGTCAAACAAACACAAGACTTTCAACCAGGAGACTGGTGTTTGTGTCCCGTGTGAAACTCAAAGTAACCGTGACTTGTTTGGTCACGTCAGGCTTCAGCCGCGTGACTCATCTGTATTGTCAGTCCCATGACTCACATGAATCACTAGTCAGTGATGTCAAAGTAAACCACGAACGTTCCTAACCCTAACTTTTGTTTTGTGTTGCCTAAACCTTAAAATAACAAAGTCTTCATTATTGTCCTTGTGCTACAGCACACAGAAACCTGTCTAACCGGCTCAAAATCATACCCAGAACCTCGTAGCTCTCTGTAGTGCATTTTTGTTTGACTGCAGCTGGCTGACTGGCATCTCAACCTTATTTTCGGTCTCTGTTCTGATTACCCCGTGAGTTTTACATTCTCTGAAGCATCCTCTGTAGTTCACTCATGTTCATTTTTCAAACAGCAAAAACAGAAATGCGTTTGGATTTTCCCCACAATGAACCCATCGAATGTCTCTCCCCTCTATGTTATGTTTGTTGCTGGTTGAAAGGGATAGAGAAAGAGAATTCAATCACTTGTAATGATTCAACTCACTTGCTCATTGAGGGTTTCTGTCCCATCCTCCTCTTTGGACGTTCCCAGCAGGAAGTAGTGGCTGACCACTCGGCCCAGCACTGTAGTTTCTTTGCCCCACGTGTTGCGGATCGTGTCACGGGCCTCTCTGTTGTGGGGGGCGACTGGGATCATAAGAACCAAGAATGGGCTTTCCTGCAAACATCTATGGGGTTCGTCCAATATGATATCGTACCGGTGCGGGTATGCCACGAGGTACCTTGGAGGCTCAGTTGGTGAGATGGTGAGCTTTATATTGAGAGACAAAATATGGAGCTTTTATTCAAAAACAAAAGGCAAAGTGAATTTTACTTGCTTTATTTGTGCAAATTTGACAGTTGGACTGTTTGTACAGTCTGTGTTTATTCCAAAACAGCCAATGCACCAACTGCAGGCTACAGATGTTAGCTTTACCTAGCTAGCAACGTACGTGTGTGGAGTGTCTGTTTGTGTCAGAAGGTGAAACAGTCTAAGTGTTTAAAAACAGTCCTGTGTTTTTAGTAAGATGCCTGAAATAAGGTCTGTGGTTGACACAAGCTGAAGAGGTTTTGTTTTGTTCTATGATATAAAATACATCAATAAATATCCCACTAGTGAATGTTGAAGCCTTTATGTGTCTTAAAAAAGACGGTTGCTAACAAGTGGTTAAATGAGACTACTAAACGTCATCACACCGACTCGTCCTCCTTTACAGCCTTGTTGTGTATACTCGCGTTCATACGACCGTGGTGTAGTTGGTTTATAGTCTAACATTAGCTTTTTACTTCTGGTGATTGCATTTACACTTCAAAAATCATTAAAGCGGTGTTCATTTGTGAAGATTATCTTGCTGATCAAAACTTGTAAGTATCATAAATGTGTGTTTGCCACAGAGCCAATTTTCTGCAATAATCCAAAACCCAATAGAAAAATCACATGCTAACTTCCAGGTTGGCCTACAAAAATACATCATCCCTGCAGCACTGCATTGCTTGACTCACACCCATTTTTAACAGCAGCATGATGAATTAAAAAAAGGGAAGAAAAAAACAGAATGTTGAAGGGGAATTACGCCCATTTCAAAATTCATACATGTTATTTTTATGGTCGAAGACAGTCCCAAAAATATTGGTAAACATGAACAACTCTCTCCTAAATCCAAAAACTAGAGAAAAACAGTTTATGGTCATTTTTGTTGTGTTTTGAGACATGGAGCCATCGCCACAAAAATTACCATAACCAAATTAAGTATTTTGCATCAGTGCCCAAATGCTTTGCATGTCTCACCTCCACAGGCTCACAGCGAGTTTGCCAGCCTTGCCTTCTACATTCTTACACTAGCTCCTGGTACTTGGTCTCGCTTCCCCTCATTGTCCTCATCCATACGCTCTTTCCAGGACACTGTTAG
The DNA here is from genome assembly GCA_916700815.1 of Helicolenus hilgendorfi. Lineage (NCBI taxonomy): Eukaryota > Metazoa > Chordata > Actinopteri > Perciformes > Sebastidae > Helicolenus > Helicolenus hilgendorfi. Next base: position 9,355 of record CAKALG010028183.1, on the reverse strand, counting down.
TTACAGCATGATCAGTTGTTTGGTAGAAAAATTACCATAACCAAATTATGTATTTTGCATCATATCTCCTGTGCCAAACATGTTACGGTAAAAGTAAAAGTACTGTTAAACTCCTCAGTCACTGTATTGTCAGAATTAATGAACAAAATGTCATGACAATGTGACTGAAGGATAGACTATAGTCTAAGCTTTACAAAGATTTATGACTTCATGATATTGTGTGTTGGTTTCCCTCTTTTATTCTGGATTTATGTGTAAAATGGGGAAAAAAGATGGAAAAATTTGAATGATGGAGGGATGAAAAAAGGAGTGATAGCACATAGAAATCTACCATTGCTGCAATGCTATCATGCGTTTTCCAACACTAGGGACATAGACCTTTAAAAAAATCACTATGAGACATGGTCCCACCAAAGTGGCCCGACCAACCCCCTGGCTCGTGGACTACCAGGGGAAAGTTCTGAGTATATGGGCAAATTTTTTTGTTTCACATCAGAGTAGAATAAAACTCATTTGGGTATAGAGAGGTGGAACATCATGGGACCTTATTTCAGAACTTAATTGGTAGTAATACTAGTCGTATATATACTAGTCGTATTAATAGTCAACGCCGAGAGACAAATCATTTTTTGATCCTGTTTGAATTGCGCCATGAATCACACACATGATTTTTGTCAATTTAAAACATCATTTCGCAAGTCAAGAAAGTCTCAGTTTGTTGTAAAACTGTGAAAATTCGTAATTAGAAAGACGTCACACCCAAACGTCGTGTAAGTGACGTCTCTCTCTCTGAAGCTACGATGCCTGTGTGTTTCCTACTGGGATGAACTCACATCAGCAACAGATCTGATTGTTCTTTCACTCCCCGGCTGATTAAAAAAAACAGGAGTCGCTGGATAAAACACATCAGGTCAGATAACGTTTCATTTGTGCATGGAACATAGCTAAGTTATAGCTAGTGTTGGTGACGTATGTTGTGCAAGACGAGAGATGTAGTTCACTGAGCGGTTCCACACAAAACTAAATGAACAGAAACTGCAAACTGTGACTGTCTTTACTTGCAAAATTATCTTTTAAAGTGACAAACATCATATGTGTGATTCATGGCGCAATTCAAACAGTATTATTTCTCTCTCGCTGTTAACTACCGTACATATTTTTCCGAAATAAGGTCCCATGGGGTCTAACGGAAGGAGCGGGACTTAGCCTCTCTATAAAAAAGAAATCAAACATTCTGTGGGTCCACAAAATCAGTCTCCCATTCATCGTCTATGGAGCAGCTCCAGACTTTGTACCCAATGACATCACACGTTTGAGACCTACTGCTCTGGTTTGTGGCTTTGAGAGAGAGGAGCGTTCACACATTGATGGAACTTTACTAGACCATGGAAATAACATATTGGAATTATTAATTTTGGTGGTGTTCCCCTTTAACAGTGATGTGTCACTGCTGATGACTCATCTAAATGACATTTCCTCTTATCAGATAAATAGAAAAAAACATCATGACTTTTTCTTTTTGACAGCTGCCTTCGTTTCAAGATGACACTAATTATACTTACAACGGTGGCTGAAGTAGTCATATTGTTCTGAGATTGGCTTAACCAAAAGCTTGTCGTCCAAAACATCAAAGGCCATGAATCTTTAGGGCTTGAACTGTATAAAGTTAACATTATTCCCATCATGAGTAACAGCATCAGAATACACAACCATCGTCTAGGTCTCGTCCATGGAGTCTTTTCACTGCCAAGACAAAAGTGAAAATTGATATCTTTAATACCTCTTAACCGTACATCAGAAGCACTCTACTATCCATTACTGGATTGGAATCAGGAAGCACTTTGCTAATATTGCCTCTTCCTTGACCAGTAATGTAGGCGTTCCTCATTAGCTGTGATTTATGTGTAACTGTTTCGAGCAAAGGGAGAAGTCTCCATTAGGATCTGCATCCATCAGAAACCACTAGCTGCACTGGGCTTACTCCAAGCGCTGAAACATTGCAGAGAAGAGTGTGATGTATGCTAACACATTATACACAGTGATGAGTAGCCTGTTGTACTGAACATGCTTTACAAGCTTCTCTATAGACTGTGGACATGTTTCATTTAATACATAACCTTCATGGAACAAATACTGCAATCAATCAAAAGAATCAAGACGCTCCAAAACCACATTATCGACAGGCTGAATATGACCCCCTTTACACCGAACGGATTGCAATCGGATAGTACTCGACCACATGAAAGTACAGGTGTAAATGCACCAAAACACATCGAGGACAGAGTGTGATCCAAACGACCAAAACCACCTGCGGAAGTTGTGACCACATTGAACACAAGTGTAGCCTAAATACATTAGAGAGACGAAGTGACGAAGTGCCTTCAGGTGGACCACCATGGGACCTTATTTATGAAAAAATATGAACGGTAGTCAACGGAGAGAGACAAATATTTTTTTGATCCCATTTGAATTGCGCCATGATGTGTGCAATGCTTGAAGTGAAAAAAAAAATAAGTGTCAGTACTCCCCTGATCACATGTTGGTGTGTGTATCGGCCGGTATCAGCATTCTCTTGTAACTTATTCCTATTTATTCATTATTTCTTTAAGCATGTTAAGCCCCCTCCTCTCTCTCCCCGCTGTTCTCCTGGAGTTTTAATTCCTCCGATTCCCAGAGCACACAGGGCACTTCATCACGATTACTCTACTGGAAGGACACCCTAGAGGACACTTTGTCATGTTTTATCTGCCACAGGGGCATCCAAGAGGGCACCTTTGCTTCGGTTTGTTTGAACGTGGGAGCACCATGTAACCCTAACCCCCCCATTAGTCCACCAGTGCTGACCACCTCCGGAGGTGATTTAGCCGATCGGATCACAATCCGTCCTCAATGCGTTTGGGTGCGTTTACACCTGTACATTCATACAACACATGCTCACTCCCAACTCACCCCTCGGCATCGGAGACTGATGCACAGGGTACCCGTCTAACATTTGGATGGACCAGAGACGCCGTGTCAATATACCCTTGTTCCATACAGTACATAGTGTCAAAATAAACTTCCGTTTTCACGGGAAGTTAGGGTTAGGCAGCAGCGACTCACATCTTTCTGGGACTGACGATACTAATGAGTCATGTGAGTAATGAACAACGTGACAAAATATGTCAACTTTTAGTTTCACACGGGACACGAACACGTCTCCTGGTTGAAAGTCTTGTGTTTGTTTGACCCATCCACCACCCTTCCTGCCCGCCCTCTCAGACTCTCACGCTATCAATTCTACATCTCTTGCTCCAACCGTCGAGTAATGCGGCGGGTGGGTTTACATTGGAGTTAGTTGAAAGCCTGGTTCGTCACATGCTGTCGCTAAAGGTCAGCCTCCGTGCATCAGTTTCCGATGCAGAGGGGCACTTACCAAATGGTGGTATTTGATGAGCTGGGAGTGAGAAAGGGGTTGTACTTTAATGTGGTCAATCACTATCCCATTGCAATCCAATCACCCAAAATGCATTTTAATGCCAGGTGTAAAGGGGTATGTGAAACCCTGATAACTCTCAGCATTTAGCTCCAGAAGGAAACATACCCAAACGCAAAAAGACACAATCCTTGCAATATCATTTCCCACTTGTGCAATGTGTTAATAGCCTGTTTATTCTCAGTACTGTATATACTGTTCCTTCTTTTTAAATGGTTCATATTTTGTTACACTTTGTTTAGCTCTTTTTTTACTGTGTTATCTGATGCATCTTCTTTTTTGCACAGTCCTCTTTGCTGCTGTTCTCTGCGGGACTAATAGAGGAACATTTTATCTTATCTTATCTTAAAAAACATTTTTTTTCATTCATGCCATAAGTCACGATGACCAGCAACTTATGAAAAGGTTGCATTATATGTTTAAAGTAAAACTGCAGGAAACACTAAAATTTCAGTATGACTCAAAGGTTCCTCTTTACATTTTGTTTTTAAAATGTATTTTTGTGTGTGAGTTTGTGGTGAGTCTTTCAACAGAAGCGCACAAGACACACCAGAGTCAGGTTTACATAGTCTGTAGTGTGCAAACAGCCAAGTCATTCCTGCTCCGCATTTATTAAACTCTTAACCTAAATGTATAACTCTCACACTGTTTTTGAGGCCTAAATAATGCACACATGGAATAAATGTGCCATTAGAAATATCAATACATACATTTTACTCAAATTTACCGGAAAAAACATCGAAACGTATTTGCACCCCAACCTGTTGTGAGCTTTCCCCTGTAATATTCAAAGCTATGTAAGCTTTGTCTCTACATGTTTAAACAAGGACATGTGGAGACAGTTTTTTGTCATCCCTGTATGTTGTCTGAGGGTTCCCACGACATGAGCTGCACAACTACTGGTATACACGGTATCATTCAGATTTGTTTTTCTTGTTGAATGCTCAATTAAAGATTACAGCTACAATGTCATAAATTATACATTTGTACATGAGCTGTAATGTTTGAGGGGTGTGCAGTCTCTGCTGCAATCAATCGGACTGATCCATTTTCATAATAGCCAGACAAGATTTCTTAAGAAAGCTTTCATATTTAAGAAGCACACTGAGCCTTGGACTTTACTGTAGGATCGTTTAAAGTCAATACATTTTAAATAAAGTGAATTGAAATGTGGACTTACCATTTGGAAACGGAGCTCTCCAGCATTTTCGAAAAGGCAGATAATGATCTCAGACTGTTGTGAAAGCTACAGCGAGCCAGCAGACAGACAGCAGGTACGAATGAGGATGTTGCTCTAGATGTCTAACTCTCTAAATGCATTGTGGTTGGTGGTGGAGTGTATCAGACGAGCACTCGGGGCCTTCTTCCTAGCAGACAGACAGCTCAATGATGAGAAAAATACATGTGACGACACGCACAGATATTTAACATGAACGCTGGTGTTAAATATGCTGCATGATAAAATGAGCCTGCTGAATCTGTTTCACGTGGAAACATGACTCGACATGCATGTCAGTAACTGATTATTATCGCAACATCATTACATTTACCAGAAAACATGTCACTTCCTCTCCTTCTCCTGTTTAAACTCTTTCTCTCCTACAGATTTTAATAGTTTCAATTAAAAGTTTCATCTGTGGTCAAGTCCATTTTTCTACAGTTGCATTTAATGTAGCTCAACTGAAACATGTTCTGTGTTCAAAGACATAATATTAACTTTAACATGGGTAACTTGGGTATTTATTTACTTTACTTTTACTAGGTATCAAAAAGACTGTGGACTCAGCGTTTTTTCACATTAAGCTCGGTGTAGTTTGTTAAACAGTTGAGTTGGACCAAAGCACACTTGGTGAATGTTGGAAAGAGTAACAACGACGATTTAGGTGAGTTTTATTTAGTTTCTGTCCAGTTTGAATGAAGTGTTTTATGATGCTCCGCTATGTACAGCTGATCTCAACATAAACATGGATGATGGCACAAGCTGCAAGGAGATGGGGGGGATGTGCCGGCGCTCTCCGAGTGCCATTCTACTTATCTCAGAACACTTGAATTACAATATGCTGAAAGATTATTATGGAATTTTTGCCCAATGATGCCAAAAACATTGTGCACCCGCTTTAACGAAAGGCCATAGAAAACAGGGTAAAAACACAACATTACCTGTATGATAAGTCACATGGCAAATTCCTTGCTATCAGTAATTCAACAGTCAGTATGCCAATGTTTCAACACTTGAATGAAATTCCAACACTTGTTTCACAATAAAAGCACTCCAGTAAGGGCAAATGATTTCTGTCTCCTGAACATAAGGCACTACATGGCCTTGCACCAGACTACCTTCCAGAAATGCTTTTGGTTTATGATTCCAGGAAAGCCCTGAGCCGCCGGTTCTTCTCTTTTAGTTGTTCCGCAAAGCAGAACAAAAACATTTGGTGATGCTGCTTTCAGCCTTTACGCTCCCGGTTGCTAGAACAACCCTCCAGAGGAGTGGAGAGGATTGAAAATAGTGATAACTAAAAATCCATCTATTTAGTCTGGCTTTTATGTAGTGTTTTATAATTTTATAAGTATATGGTTTTATTGTTTATAATTACTTTATTTATCATCATCATTAGAGTGTGTATTTTACTCTATTTTGTTTAATCAACATTTTATTGCTGATCATTATCTCTTTATTCTATTTTAATTATTTATTATTTTATTTTGTGTAGTTTCATAATTGTTATTTATTTTTATTGTTATTTTTATTTCCTTGTATTTTATTTATCTTTTATTATCTTAAATACCCATCTTTTATTGGTTGTTTTGGTGTGCATTAGTCTCTAAATCCATTTTAACATTCTACATTTTTGTCAATCGTCTGTACAGCACTTTGAATTGCATTGGACTTGTTTGAAAGGTGATATATAAATAAAACTTGATTGATTATGAATAGCAAACCGGAGTGAATTATTGATGAGTTGATTGAGTTGTTGTCACACTAGGCATATAGGCATATAGTGTGTACAGTATATTGAAAATACCTGGTTCCAGTTCTTTGTTGGTGATGTTGGTGATGTTGGTGATGGGGTTATGGGGTGATGGGGTTGTGGGGTTGTGGGGTTGTGGGGTTGTGGGGTTATGGGGTTATGGGGTTATGGGGTTATGGGGTTGTGGGGTTGTGGGGTTGTGGGGTTGTGTTTTTCTCCCACTTCTTATCTGCATTATGAAGAGATAATAATGTAACATGTTCTCATTGTGCCATTATGGAATTTTTGACATCTGAGTGATTACTTTTACTACGTCAAGGCAAAATGTGGTGAGGAGACTGATATGAAGAGACTGTGGGTAACAAAAACCTTCTGAAGCCTCTAAAGGTCTATGTCCCTAGTGTTGGAAAACGCATGATAGCATTGCAGCAATGGTAGCTTTTTATGTGCTTTCACTCCTTTTTTCATCCCTCCATCATTAAAACTTTTCCATCTTTTTTCCCCATTTCACCCATAGATCCAGTATAAAAGAGGGAAACCAAAACACAATATCATGAAGTCATATATCGTTGTAAAGCTTAGACTATAATATATCCTTCATTCACATTGTCATCACACTGATGCTGCAATGGGGTAAATTCTGAATGCAAGTCCAAAATGTCCTTATAACTAACTCCATATTGATCGGATGTGCCCATGGATAGTTCCAGCATAAAGAGCACAAAAAGAGCTTTAAATTGATATAGTATATGATTAACAACAATAACAGCATTTCTTATCAGAATAAAGGTAACTTTGTGCAGTTTGTAACTGATAGAATGTTCAGAACCTTGCATTGGATTCTGTTATTGGGGCAGTTTGTAAACGGCTTTCTGAGCAGCAGAAACACTAAATAATACAAAAACTCAAAAAACTGTACTAAGAAATGAATTCTCTATCCATTATTTGACGTTTTATCACTTTTACCTCATTGTCAATATAAACATGTTCTTAGTAATCCAACACTAGGGACATAGACCTTTAAAAAAATCACTATGAGACATGGTCCCTCCAAAGTGGCACGACAGCCACATTTTGGGGGTCAGGCTCATGGACTAATATGTTTACATAGCAAATTTGCTGCTATATTATTGATGTGAATGTCGTACAAAGAATCTTTAACATAATCCAGGCAGCATTACATTTCCCTGATAAAATGCAAAACAAATGAGTAAATCATTTGTAGAAGACAAGGTGTCTGTATTTTTTAACTCATCGAAATAGGCCAGCTTGAAAAGACAGTGTCTTATACATTTATAGTGTGGGCAAATCAGTCATTCTCACCATGTGGTTAAGCTACAACTCAATGAAAGAAAAGAACAGGTAAGAAAACAGCAGAATGCACCTTAGTTATGTCTTCCTGTCATTACATGTCTTCATACAGCCACGATTAGAGGTAAGCATGGGCCACCCTCAAGTACCTACTTTGGACACAACAAATGCAATTTCAGGAGATGCATCCAGGTGTAACAGACTCCAGATCCATGGCTGACCTCGTCATATAGGCCTCAAAAATGCTAGCCCATACCCTTCAATGCAATTTTTCATTTTATATCCAAACATATTCTCTAGGCAGTATTTACCTTGTTGGCAGTATGTAACATATTGCATGAGATGAGTATTGAACAAAGTACAGCACCTGTCAGGGTACAATACTCTGAATGCGCACATTGTACTGTGTATTTATTGTGCTACTACTGTGTATTTTGCAGGGCCAGACTGCCGACCAGACTGTCCTCATTTATTCTGAGCCCAACCTTTACGATCGCCACTTTGCAGTTTATGATCAACCGAAACTGCTGATGGATTTGAAAATTCAGCTGAAAGGAAACTGATTAACCACAACGTACATTTACTGTATGTGTGAATGCACAGGACAAGCACCACATCTGTGAGACCTGCAGTGATGCACTTTTGAACCCCTAGCACAGTTTCTACTTCCTGAAATGCTCTTTTATGTCTCGCAGTACGTGACTCCAACAGATGGAGGTTTACGTACGTTTTTTTTTTCTCTTGAATTGGAGCCACTATTTTACTGAGCTTCTATATTTTTTATTTATAATAATTTGGAAAGACATAATTTTTAATTTAAATTAAGTTTGATAAAGCATGGTATAAGGAATACATAATTACTTAGGCCTCTTAGTGTCGTGTGGGCCACAAGGCCACAATTGTTTAAAGTTTACAATAACTTAAATCCATAACTACTTAAAAATCAGTCAAATATTTCAGAAATAATTATGAAAGTTTTTACCCAACTAAACATTCTGTACCATAAAGCAATTCATATTTTGCAGAATATGTTTTTTTTTTTGCATTGAAATAGGCATTTTATAACTGTTTTAGCCATCTAAATTTTTTACGTAATAACCTTGCATTTGATACAATATATTACTGAAATGAGTTAGCATAAGGAAAGGATTAGAGAAGTGGTCCGAGGTTTGCACAATGCTTATTGTTTCAACATAGAGTGGGACAGGCTTTGACTCACCAAGCACGCAAAGTCATTTTTGTTGTTTTCAAATTTAAATGTTATCCTTTAACTTTGTTATAGTTATCTATAGTGGATATTTGCATAAAAACACAAAATTCAAATGATTAAGAAATAAATGATTGTATTTTTTATTGATCAAACAAATGTAAGTAAGATGGAGCTCAGAAATGGAGGACTAACTTGTTGATTAGTGGCAACCACACAAGTGTTTATTCAACATGTCTCCACGACTTCTTCCATCCATCCATCCTTCATGAATTTTCAGTACAAAGTAGTGCAAAAACTAACATCGCTTGTTCTTCTTGCCCGTCGTCCGCCATTTTTGTTTACACTAAAGTCACGTTTGGTCGTGAGAGATTCCATTTTTTTTTTTTTTTT